>JAWWTY010000002.1:1174811-1191652 GCA_035222235.1 Margarornis squamiger
CGGACCCTGCCCGTGCGGGTCCCTCACAGCTCCCTCATACAGTCCGTACCTGGCTCAGATCCCTCACAGCTCCCTCACACGGACCCTGCCCGTGCGGGTCCCTCACAGATCCCTCATACAGTCCGTACCTGGCTCAGATCCCTCACAGATCCCTCATACAGTCCGTACCTGGCTCAGATCCCTCACAGCTCCCTCACACGGACCCTGCCCGGTGCGGGTCCCTCACAGCTCCCTCACACGGACCCTGCCCGTGCGGGTCCCTCACAGCTCCCTCATACAGTCCGTACCTGGCTCAGATCCCTCACAGCTCCCTCATACAGTCCGTACCTGGCTCAGATCCCTCACACAGTCCGTACCTGCCTCAGATCCCTCACACGGTCCGTACCTGGCTCAGATCCCTCACAGCTCCCTCACACAGTCCCTACCTGGTTCAAATCTCCCTCTGCTCCTTCACACAGTCCCTGTCCGTGTCCCTGTCCGTGTCCATCGCACCACGCCAAGGTGAGAAGGCCAGTGTTTTCTAGAGAGCAGTGGGTGACCTTCACCCAGACACCCGCAGCAAAGTTCCTCAGTGCTTCCACCACGGCTCTCTATGTGCATTATGGCTCGGGGCTCCTGCAGAACGGGGTTAAATAATTACTTTAAAACTTGGCTCCCACATGGTCTGTTTGTGACAGCAGGCTTAGGGCACGTGGCCACTCGTGGAGCAGGTTACTGAGCAATGACTTGCACTTTGCTCTCGACAGAGAATCACAGAATCCCAGAATGGTTTGTGTTGGCAAGAACCTTAACGCTCATCCCACCCCACCCCCTGCCATGGGCAGGGACACCTCCCACCAGCCCAGGGTGCTCCAGCCCCGTCCAACCTGGCCTGGGACACTCCCAGGGATCCAGGGGCAGCCACAGCTTCTTTGCCCAACCTGTGCCAGGGCCTGCCCACCCTCACAGGGAAGTTTTTTCCTAATAGCCAATCTAAACCTACTCTCTTTCAGTTTAAAACCATTGCAGATCATTGCAGTTTAAAGACACCTGCAGGTCCAAGCTCATCCCATGGGATGCTGCAGGACTGGCCTTGCTCTTCCCAGTTTTTGTGATTTTTCAGGCTTGTAGCATGTCATCTACTCCTCTTCTCTGCCCTTCAGAGCAGAAAATGTTCCAAAATCTCATTCCTGGCCACAGCTGACCACAGACACCACCTGGTCAAGGAGAAATGTTAACTTTCCCAGCTTTCTGTCCCTTTGAGGTTACCCGACCACCCTTTCAGTGAAGAAATTTTTGCTAATACCCAATCTACACCTCCCCTGGTACAACCTGAGGCCATTTTCTCTGGTCCCGAATATGTGTTGATACACCAATCACCTCAGTAATACTAAAACCTCGTGCTGAGAATTCTGTGTGCTCTCTTACCCATTTCTCCAGAGTGTCTGGGAGGTGACACCGCTGTGACCATGTCCCTTCAATGCCCAGCTCCAGCTGTTCCACTTACGTGTGGCTTCTTCCTTCTCTCCCTGCTCGTGGTGGGATAAGAATCCGTGGAGGTGTTCACGGGGAGGCAAAGAGGACCAACACAAAAGCCAGTGCTGGAAACAACGATCTATTTTTGTACTTCCTTCTCTCAGACACAACCCTTTGCCTCTGCCCTGCTCGGGAGCGACAGTGCCTGCAGGCAGTCTGCTCTTGGCTGGTGGAGCCTTCACCTCCGGGAATGCTTGTCTGCATTTCCTTATCCTACTTTATTTTCAGCTCAAGGAATTTAGCACTGACTACTGCATTCTTTCCCCTGCCTTAGGGCCACCAGTGAAGCCAGCAAGGACAAGACCGCATTCCTCAGTTCCACCTCTGTGTCATGGGCCAAAGCAGTTGTGTCTCACCAGGATGTTGGGGAAATCACTGCTGGCATGGGAGCAGAGGGACAAAGCTGAGAGTTAACAACCTTGACTGGTACCACTGGAGATGATGATAATCACAGCACTCAGTGAATGAATGCTCCTGACACTGGGCTGGAAGAGGCTGGAGATTTGCTGACCCCAGGGACAGCTGCTCCCCCCAAGGACATCTGGATGTACATCACAGGACAGACAGAAATGTACCTGGGGATGCTCTCTTTGGCCCCTCTGGAGTCCAAGGACAAGGAGGGGGTCTCTGCCAGCTCCAGCCTAGCACTGGAGGGAGGAAAGTCAGCACCAGGACCCCCAAGAGAGCTCACGTTGGGCAAGAGTATTGCCAGCAGGTCAAGAGAGGTGGTCCTGCCGCTCTTCTCAGTCCTGGTGAGGCCACCATGGGAGTGCTGTGTCCGGTTCTGGGCTCCTCAGGACAAGAGAAACATGGAGCTCCTGGAGCAGGTCCAGTGCAGAGCTACAAAACTGATCAAGGGACTGGAGCATCTCTCTTTTGAGGAAAGGCTGAGGGAGCTGGGCCTGTTCAGCCTTAAGAGACAACTGAGAGGGGACCTCATCCATATCTATAATATCTACAGAAGGGGTGCCAAGAAGCTGGAACTGGGCTCATCTTGGTGGTGCCAATCAAAAGAACAAGAGGCAGTGGCTACTGTTGAGACAGTTACTGGTGTTTATGAAGCATCGTATTTTTCAAAATCATCCAAACTGTGTTTCATGAGGGTTTTTTTGTTTGGTTGGTTTTTTTTCCACTTGTTTTTTTGTAAACTCACTTTAATAAATGAATGGTTTCCTAACAATGACTTTTTCATCAATGTCTTGGGAAATTGGAAATATTAGGCTGTTGCTCATACAACTACCATAAGCCAATAGCGGCTTCACAGTTTCCACACTCTAAAGTGATTTTCCACCCCAGGGCAACATGATTTGCAAATTGCCCTTACTCCCTAGGGTCCCCACAGCCCAGGATATGGCTCAGGGTTCAGCTAACACTGGTGGGAGTGGGGCTGTGCCCAGCACAAGGCTCCTCAGCGGTGCTCTCTCAATGTTCCCCAGCTGTGGCTGATGTGACAGCCAGTGTCACCAGTAAGGCTGGTGCACCATCAGAGGTCCCTGTGTGACATGGAATTTCAGGAGCTGACATGATTGTGGGCTTGCCAGAGACACAGATTTCAGAAAAGACCCACTCTTCCCAGAAGTGTTGCCTGTGATTTCAGGGAATTTTTTCTTGAAACCTTGCCTTGTTTTCCTTGGCCATGACCACCAGCTGGAACCTCCTACTGCTGTTTAGTGGCTCTGTCTGCTTGTGCCCTCTGCACCACACACTGGCATCTTCTGCAGGCAACTTGCCCAAGAGCTCTGACCTACAGAGCAGAGCCCAAGGTGACTGACCCATGTTTTGGCATCCCAGTGGCCTTCAGGACAGGTGCTGAACGTGTCCCTGTTTGCTGGTCCTGCCGTCCTGGTGAATAGCTCCTGCAATATAGAATTCCCATCCCACACTCACCATGCTGGAGCCACATCTTGCACCTGGCATGCCAGTTCATCCAGACCTGCTTTCAGAGCCCTTGACCTCACCTGAGGATGTGATGGATGCACCGCCAGACACATCACCTCCTCCACCATTCTGTGCCACCAACCCAACAGAAGCTGCATCCCTGAAAGGCCCTGGCAGCAGATCCAAGCTTGGTAGTTTCTCCCTGCTGTTGCCATATGATCCTCGGTGGAGCAGCTGCCAAGCCGGGGGAACCTGCTTCCAAAGCCATGCTGCAAAGAGAAGGAGGGGGGATGTTTAACCCATTCCTATGGAGGAACAATGGCATCCCTCTCTGGGGCAGTGGCTGCCTGCTGGAGGACAACTGGAGAGCATAGCTATCTAATCAAAGATTTAGCTGCTTCAGAGATGGTCTGTAACATGAATTTCTAAGGCCAGCACAGGACTGAAGGCAGTTTGGCAGCTCCTCTTGCAGTAATCTGCTTGTGTAGACCCTTGAACAACACTGAGGTGTGTACCTGTGCTTACACGGTGTCCTCAGCCAGGGCTACAGGCAGGATGGTGATGCCAGACTGGCACATGTCTCTGAGCACCTGAATCAGAGATGGCTGCTGGCCCAAGCAGAGTGCCCTGCCTGATGTCATCCAAGGGAAGAGCTGGAGCAGGGCAACCCCATGAGAGAGAGACTCCTACCCTGGGCTGGGGACAGGTCCCAGAGATGGGGAATCTGCATCCTTGGCACTGGAGGAAGGGTAACATCCAGCCAACGCAATTTCACACGAGCACCAATGCTCCTGTCTCCTCACCCCACCTGCAGGGACACCTCTGTGAGACAGGGTGGAGAAGGGGCTGGCTCTAGCTCCCCCTCACACTCTGCCTGAGAGTGTGCCTGAAGCTGGGTGGCTGTAGGCATGGGGCAGTGTGGTGCTACACATGGCAAAGTATCCCCCTTGGGTCACAGGCAGGACCAGAAGCCAAAGTGCAGGACTGCTGTGGGGACAGTCTCAGCAGTGCCCAACAACAGGTCATGAACCAACCTGCCCAGTGACTAACACAAGCCCAATTTTTAAATCATGAGCATCTAAGGAAGTTCTGGTCACAGCAGATGAAATGCAGCGTAGGCTGGCTGTTACTGCTCAGCTGCGAGGCCTTGGCACTGAGACAGACTGGGCTGACCTTTTGTTGAGCTATGACAAGGAGAGGTCAAAACAATAGAAAAAGCAAAGTTAACATTGGGAATTGGGAGGAGGAAAAACTGGAAGCAAGATCCAGCAAACACTATTCAAGTACAAGAACAACATCTCTGGCTCAAAAATCCCAAGACACGGGCTGTGGGAAGTTGGAAAAATGCATGAAAAAGGACTGTTGAACTGGTTCACCAGTTCTGTTAGGCTGGTCACCATCAGCAGCAGCATCCAGGGCTCGCCCCAGGTGCCTGCAGCGTCCCCTGCTTCTCTGATGCAGGCGCACTGCACACTAAGCAGTAACAAGCATCCTGAGGGTTCACTTGGAGCCCACCACCAACATCAGGCACTGTGGGTATGGGGCCCCGAAAGCAGCTCTCCCTGTGCACAGAGGATCAAAAGGCAGGTGGAGCAACATCAACAGATTTGTAAGAGTAAAGTGTCATCCAAAAGTAACACCTCCCCGCTCCCAAAGCAAATGGGTTCCTGAGGCAGGCAGTGGTTGTTTCACCCAGTGAAGTGGAAGGTGTTTAGATTAACATCAGGCTGGTGAGCAGTGATTACACGTATCCAGGACAGCTGTAAATGCATTGAGATGAAACGTATCCAAAACAGCTGTAAACACAGTCACGTCCCCTCTGCCTGGCATACCAACACTGCTTCCAGCCCGGAGCTGCCGGCACGGCTCTGGGCTGTGGCACCATGGATGCATTCATCAACCCATCAGACAGTGTCTGGGCTTGCAGCCCTTGCATGCTGAGGGAGGCACTGACGCCCGTGGCCCTGTAGTGCTCCGAGCAGCCCCCTCCTCCCTGCCAAGTCTGCGGAGATCAGGGGGCCAGGAGCAGCAGCATCCCCCAAGAGAGACACTCTTCTTGCCTCTCCCCTCACGGGTGTTGGCTTCTGTCCCTCAATCCCTGCTAAAGGCAGACAAACCACACTTTAACTACAGACCAAGTGTTCAGCTGAGAACAGTCTGTCCTCCTGGCCCCTCCAGGTGTCTGTCTGTCCATCCTCCCAGGCTGGCTGAGGTGGAACAAAGGGTTGCCTGCACCAGGGTGATTATCTCTTCCTCCATCTCCTTCCCTTGGGAGGATATCCTGGCACCATGTGCCTTCACCTGCTCCGGGCCTGACATTTGCTCCCTTTCCAGCACCTTCCTGTTTGGGATATTTCTTTGTTTCAGCTTCCTTTCCTATTTGTGTCACTGAAATCAAGTCCAGGGAGCATCAAGCGAACAACGTGTCACATGCCACTGTCAGCAATCCTCCCCAGCAAACTGCATCCTACACACTTGTTGGGCAGACCTGCTGTGGCACCAGAGACCCTGCCACACCACCGTGGTCCTCACCAGCCCTGTGACATCTCACTCCCTGTCCCCCAGGTCACGGCTTGCTCAGTGTCAAAGAGAACCTGCACTAGATTAAACCACAGAAATTCTCAATTTATGAACACCGAGCAAGGGGTCCAGATCCCACTCCTCACTGCCCTGGGGTAGCGCCATTAGGGACAACTTTGGCTCCCCAGATGTTTGGGAAGGACAAGCCACAATGAGCAGAAACAGCCAGACCTGCACGGTAATGGAAGCAGGTCATGTACAAATCACACTGAGTTCAAACAGGGTCACCAACACAGCCCGTCTGGCACAAAACACCAATCGTTAAAGCAGAGAGAAGCCCTTAGATGATATTTTATGCATCCTACTTGGAATCAAGCAACCTGGAAAATCTCAGAGCATTCGGATGCAAAGACCTAAATCTTAACAATGCTGCTGGCAAGGCACTGTGTTTTGCTTGCACTACTTAACAGTTTCCTCATAAGGAAACAATTGAATTGGTTAAGGGAAAAAGCCACCACAGAAATCCTCATCCCATTGTTCAGCTGATAGAGCCCTGTCAGCAGCGTCACTCCTGATGCCGGTCCCAGTTTGGGTTTCTGGAGCACCCAATGAGGCATCAGGACCGTGCAGAGAGAAACCACAGAGCCACACACTGCTGCCTTTCCCAGAGAAAACGTCTGAACAGGATTAAATTGCTCATCAAACTAAAAACACAAAGCCAGGTTTAATGCCTCATGCTGAAGCAACCATGGTTCAGAGCAGAATCAGCAGATCCCAGATAATTATTACATTGGGAAGAGTCAGCAGGCAGAGCATGATTTTCCCTTGCAAGGAAATGGTGAGTATGGAGATAAGGGTGATCCAATTAACCGGGCTTTATGAGGATTTCAAAATGGTATGAGGCAATGCTCTTAAGCACTTAAAGAATACCCAAAAGCTCTTAAAGAAACTGAGCTGCCATGGGATAAGAGGTAGAGCCCTCCTGGGATTAGTAACTGGTGAAAGGTTGGGAAGTGAAGAGCAGGAGCAGGACTGCATCTCTCACAGGAGGGTCCAATGCATCCTGCACCTCCCTGAGTGCTCTGAAAAGGCCAGGACACAGCAGTGTGAGAGCACATCATGCAGAATGGCCAACAAAGGCAAAAAAGCCATGGTGAAACCCAGGATTCTGGGCAGGGACAAGTTGGGTTGTGCTCAAAGGCAAAGGCTGGATCAGGTGATTCACCTCACCCCTCTCTTGTGCAACATCCAGATGAAAGGAATCACTGGTGCCAACCTCATCTGCTTCCAAACCCATCATGCAGCTCGAATTTGCATGCAGGTTTCCTGCACTCGGGTTCCCTGAGACTGCTCCTGCAGGAACCCACCTTGGATTGGTTTCAGAGGTACCTGTGCTGTAAATAAAGAGAAAAAGAGGTACAAGTTTGCAAGTGGCTTCATAAAGTGTGGGAAATGTAAGGATCAGCCAGGGAAGAGGGCATCTCAGGGGAGAAATAACTCCATGCAGGGAAAGGGCTCACTGCACATACTGGGGCATGCAAGAGCGGCAGAAGGGCGGAAATGCCAGGTCTGTGCTCTGCCAGTCACATTCTGAGCCAGAAGGAGCAGTGGTCACTGGGGTTCAAACTCTCTGGAGCTCCCTGAGTGCTGGGCCAGCCATGCTGCCTGTGCTGGGACTGTCTAGAACCATCAGCACGGTGTCTGCTGGCATTGCAGCCAACTCCCTGGCAAGATGCCCTGGGCAGAGCATGCAGGGGCAGGGACAGCACTACTTGCTATTCAAAGGAGAAAATAAGGCTTCATTGTGGCCCTGTGCTGCCCAAGAAGCTGCCCCATACGTGGTACAGCCAGACAGGCACTTCAGGTCACAAGGGAGTGACCAGGACTTGGGCTACAACAAGACCAGCTGTGGCCAGGCTGACTCATGACCAGCTGGGTCCCAGGAGACCTTCCTGTGGGCGGGGGTGTGGCTGGTGACACTCAAAGTTAGGGGAGGGTGAGGAGTGCAAGTCCTTTTTCAGGAGCTGGGAGACACCTCCTCACCCCCAGACAGCAAACCTACAGACAGAGCCCTAAATGACTCACAGAGGTTTAAAGCTCAGACTGATCGGTGGCTGTGGTGAAGACATGCATGGGAAGGGGCTCAGTTCCAGTGTGCCCTGGCCAGGGAACAGAGAAGAGCAACCATCCTGCAGCAGAGACCCAGTGCTCCCAACAATCCCAGCTGCCACTGTCACGTTAAGTACAGGGTAAGAAACGTAGCCGAGGGCTGGAGTTGCCCCTGACCATGGCACAACCCAGGGCCTGCTGCCAGATGATGGAGAGGAGAGCCTGGGCATCACCTCAAGGAGGCCATGGCAGCCCCCCAGCCCCACTGCTCCCAGCCAGCAGCTGGCAGGGGCTATCCAGGCTCACCTGCCTGACCCCAGCTCCACCCTCCTAGTACCCACAGCCCCAGCATGAGCCTCAGCACTGCAGCTGGCAGAGGTTACACTGGAAAAAGCCATCACACATGCTTAGCTCTAGGGACAAAAGAAAGCCATGGGCACAACGCAGCTCATGGCTTCAACCAGAGTGCGAGCAGAAGTGCTCTCTACCCGGCATAAGTCACAGTTTCCACAGGCAAAGGGGATGGGGGTGCTCGCCTGTACAAGGTCGGCAAGGAAAACGTTCCAGGGCAGACAAGCCAGCGGAAGGAAGGAGGAGGGAGGCTACGTGCTCGCTCTGGGGACTTCCTTGGGTTAGACACAGGGTTGGGACCGGGTCTGTGTGACTCACCGCGCTTTTCTGAGCTGAGCTGCTGCCCTGATGCAACCCCTGCAGGAGCCAACCGCGAGGGGCCATCGCTGCTACCACGGAGAAACGTGGGAGTAGCAGGAGCTGCTATTAAAAATCATCCCTTTGCAACCCACACACCAGAGAACACTACCACGAGCTGCTTGGAAGGGAGAATCCCCTTCCACCCACCGCTTTGCGTGCAGCTGAAAATATCTGCTGGTACCACCAGATGGACAGGATACCCAGGCTCCTGCTTTCAGACACAGCTCTCTGAACAGCCTTTAAAGCCAAAATCACCAACAAGAAAGAAAACGGCTCGGAAAAGTAGCCCCAAATTTCTCCAGCCCCGAGTTGTTGTGCATTTGCTGCTTACTCACTTCTTGCCAAGTCTAGAGCTGCCGGGTTGGGCCCCCGCCCTCCCCTCTGGCACAACTACTCCTTACAGCTTGGAAGCTATTTTTTTCCCACTCTGCTATCTTAAAAAAGGAAAAAAAAAGGCGTGAAAGCTTTTATCATCCTGAAAACATGCCAACTGCGAAGGCGACTCTGTGTCTCAGACGCCTGTTTCCTGGCAGATTTGAAGTCCTTTGCTCAACTGCTCGGATGGCGGGGGCAGGAGATGCCTGCAGCAGCAGGGCTGTGAACTGGGGTTCTAAACACTCCCATGTTTAACTGCTGCTACATTTCCCGGGGGACCAACATTTTCAAACAGCGGGCTGAGAGCTACACACACAGCCAAGTGGCCCATCCGAGGTGGAGGGGAAGTGTGAACGTGTTGCAGTGATGCTGTGCACGCAGGTGAAGGCCACTGGCATGGGTGTACAGGACGTACCAAGGGAAGTCACCCTGCTCGACACCTCTGCCTGCTTCAGCTCTGTCAGCTCCCAGAGGTTTGCAGGGAAAGGATGGGACCAAGCCACAGAGGCTGAGTGGGGATGGCTGCACTGTTGGTGCCCAGATTTCCAGTGACCAGCTCTGGCTGTAACCATCCAAAGGTGCTGGGAAGTCCATGTGCGGCCTGAGAGGTGGGGACAGCCCGTGCCCTGATGCCCCCCTGGAAGGAGCTACACACACAGCTACCCCTTCCCCCCAGTGATGCTTTCTGGGGGTCCAAAGTGCTTGGAGCTGGTTTTGTACGTAGAAATTCCCTTTGCAGCCCAAAACTCCAGAGCCCTCTTAGAAAGGATGGATAGTTCTGAGTGGCATGGAAGGTGAGAGAAAATAGGTCAGTTTTTAGGGAAATTCTCTGCTCTGCTTTCCAAAGGGAAAGGTATTCTCTCAAGGATGATCTAGTAGTGTGCACAACCAGGTGGAATGCCATGGAGAAAGGTGGAGTCTCATGGCAAGCAATGGTGGCCTGAACAAAGCCACACCACCCCTGAGTGCTGCTGTGCCAGACATGCTGGAACTTCAGTACACACTGGAGTCCAGGGCAGCCAGGTGGTGCCACCATGGACATTGTTAATACCTTTTTCTCTGTTCCTTTGGCAGCAGAGCACAGGCCACCATTTGTTTCACCTGGGGGGTGTGCAGTACACCTGGAACCAACTGCCCCAGGGCTGGAAACACAGCCCCACTCTTTGCCATGGACTGATCCAGGCTGCACTGGAAAGGGGTGAGACTCCAGAACACTTGGAGTACATTGATCATCCCATGGGGGAACACGGCAGAGGAAGTTTCTGAGATCCTTTTGCCATCCAATTCTCAACTCCACCCCAATGCAGTAGGAAGGGGGAGGGAAAGAGGGAGTGAGAGAGCAGTGTCTGTCTGTGTCTTGTTGGGGGAACCGAACTGGGGAGTACCATTCCTAAACCATTACAAGGTAGAAGGGTATCTCCCGTCACATGACCCCCAGCAACATCTATCCAAGCACCTACCTATAACCAGCCCTGCTGCCAGCTGAGGATCTTCCTTAACATTTCAATCCAGGCTGTCTGTCATTGCTCCAACTTTTAAGTTACTTGGAACCACCTGTGAAAAGAAAACTAAGTAGTCTGGGAAGACAGGGATTGATGGCCTTTCAGATTTGCTTTCACTCTCAGAACAAGTTCCTAGGAAGAACATGCCATGCCAGCTGACTCCTGTCCCTCCTGCCCTCCACATACACTTCTACATCCACTGGAGAGCCCAGTTCATCATCAAGAAGGGCAGTCTCCTTCCTTGTACTTAGAATCATGGAATGAGAGAATTATACTGAGGTTTGGTTTGGGAAGAACCTTAAAGACCATCCAGTTCCATCCTCTGCCATGAGCAGGGACACCTTCCACTAGCCCAGGGTGCTCCAAGCCCCATCCAACCTGGCCTTGGACACTTCCAGGGATGGGTCAGCTTCTCTGGGCAACCTGTACCAGGGCCTCACCACATTCACAGGGAAGAATTTCTTCTCAGTATCCCACCTAACCCTGCCCTCTGGCAGTGGGAAGCCATTCCCCCTTGTCCTGTCACTCCTTTGTCCCAAGCCCCTCTCCACCTCACCTGGAGCCCCTTTAGGCAATGGGGCAGGGAGAGGCTCGAAGGTCTCCCCAAAGCTTTCTCTTCTCCAGGCTGAACAATCTCAATTCTTGGATGTCTTCACCTTCTCCTTTAGGTCCAAGGATGGCTGCAGCTGGGGCTGGCCAGCCCCACAGCAGTGTGGTGGAGGACAGGACACAGTCAGCATCTCTCCGTGGCCTCTGCCAACAGGAAGCTCCTGCCAGGCCCCAGGGGGAGCAGGGGTGGCACGGTGACGTTTCTCTAACAGGCAGCATCAGCGACACTGTCTGCACTGCCAGAATCAGGTGGCATCAGGCAAACTGCCTTTGTTCAACAGTGCCAGCCTAGAGGAAGAAAAACAGCACCGTTATCAGTGAGGCAGGAGGTAGGTATGATCAAGGTGTCGGCCACTCCCATTGCAGATGGTTTTGGGCACTAACTTGGGTCATAGCCAGCTGCAGCAAGTTGCTTTCCCAAGGTTAAGAAGCATCAGTAAACTTTCTTTATGTTTGAAAGACAGGACTGATACTTCTGGGTGTCAGATCGAGATCATCTCCCATAGGGAACGACCCTGCCTTCCGTTGTCCCCCGTGAAAGTTCGCTGGGTTTTTGTGAACACTGGCATTTGGTAGAAAGAAAGGCCTTCCCCTGCTGCAGAGGTTCCCAACCCCAAAGACACATGTGACTGTTCACAGCCTGCAGGCAGGACACATTTTGGGACACTCCCTGCAGGGCAGACCAAACAGGGAACACAAAGGCCAAAAGGGATGAGCATCACCCACGGGAAGCATGTGCTTCTAAGGGCAAGAGAAGACAAGTCCATGAGTTAGCCATGATCTGCAGAGATTTCTCATTGCTTGTGTGGCAGGAAGCAGTAGCAGTCTCCGGATTCCCTATACACATGGAAAAAACAATTATTTTCAGTAATTTTTCCAGCGATGGAAATAAGCTCATATTTCAATTCCTATTTACAAAAACAAGAGCCAGACAAACTCAGTGCTGTATGAAAGTACGTTTATTCCAAAGCGAAGTTTCTCACATAAAACAATGTCTGTGAACAGCAGCACTGGCCTTGACAGATCTCCAACAGCCTCCTGGGCTCCAGGGCTTGGGGTCCCAAACCACCCCACCAGAGCAATCGCAAATCTCTTCTCCGAGTTGTCAGGAAGGGCAGGGAAAGAACAGAAAACAGATGCGTGGCCACTGGCACAATTTCAGAAATTGTGCCTGCTCACAAGAAGAGCAAATGAATCAAGACACTTTGCAGGGAGATTAATGCCTGCACAAAGATCCCACAGAACCCCCTGCTCTGTGCAGACGGCCTGCAAAGGAGCAGCTGCCCCTGTCAGGAGAGAGCTGTGTTATTCCTGCAGACACAAACCAGGGCTGTTGGGTTTAATCATCTGCTGAACTGCTTCCAAGGACCGAAGTGGTTGAGAGGTCGTGTCAGTGACGTGCTCCTTCACAGCCTGGAGCCCTCGCAGCCCGGAGCACACCTCTGATCCCAGCTGACACCCTAAAGGGGATTCCCTTCTTCCCCCAGCCTCAGCCTCTTGGAGAGGTGCTTGCTGATGGCCATGAGGGGGTTGGCTCTGTAATTGGGGTCGGTGATAACCTCATGAAACCGGGCCACTTCCTCCTCTCTGAGGAAAGAAAAATAACACACAAATTCTCTAAGTGCCTCATGCAAAAGGAACTGAGCAGATAAGGACCAAACTCATAAAGCAGCAGATTTCTGTTGAGACAGAGTGATCCCGGGTGTAAAGCTCAGAAAGAGACAGTGCTGCAAAAAAATAAACCTAATTTAGCCAAGGGCAAAGCTCAAATTGCTGCCAGCTTCGTGGGAGACAGAGACTTGATCTCATGCCACAGAGACAGAAACAATCGCGTTAGTGTCCAGCATCACTTGAAAATGGTTATTTTAGAGCTTTTCCCTAGTAAATCAAGGGACTGTGGGTATCTGGTAAAACACTGGGAATGAAAATGACTTCAGATTGCACCAGCACAAAATCAGATTCTCTTTTGAAAGCTCATCTACTGACTTTCTTTACTGCTGAACGCTGAGGCTTAGTAATCCTACGTGCAACACCAGTTAAGACACCACGGGAAGAGCATGATAGAATTCCCTCTGCATACCTGGTCACAGCTGCTCGCTGTGGAAATGGTCTTGTCTTAAAAAGCAAGCAAGCAGGGAAGAACAAGAACAGAGCAGGAGTGCAAAAGAAAACCTGTGAGTTTTCCCACAGCCACATCCATTGCAGCATCCCCACCTCCCTCAGACTGCCAGGCTCTCCACAGCCCTGCCAGACACATTTGTTGGCATTCAGCTACTCCCATCCCAAGTATGGCCCTTCCCTTCAATGCCAGCCCTGTCTCTGGCAAAGGAACAGAGGAGCTAAACCTGAAGCGTGGGTTGTGGCAGTTGGGGCAACACAGTGAGCCTTAGGGAACCTCCCATCCTAACTAATATCCTGGGAAATAAACCTCAAGACCTTCCTCCAAACCTTTTCCCTCCCAAGAAGCAGAGACTTCCCAGACCACCAGAAGGTAAAGAGAGGCAGAACTGAGCCAGGAAGGCACCCCAGCACCAACAGTGTCCAGTTTCTGACAGAGAACGGTATTCACAGAGTGTGCTGGAGAGCAGTGCTGGCATCTGTAGCCTGACTGTTCAGCCTCAGTCTGAAGTTGAATGGCTCAGAACTGACTGAAATCCTGGAAACACGAAAGCAAACACTGCCAGATCACAGTGCCTAGCCCCAGGAGAGCTGTGCCGAGGGAAAATGAAGTTCTTCATGCCTAGTGGCAGTATAAACTATCCAACAGATTATAAGGAGGAATAAGGAGTTGCCAGACTAAGCTCAGGAATTAAACTCTCCATCCTTGTTGATATTCAAAAGCCAGGTGGACCTGGTCCTGAGCAATCAGTTCTAGGTGGTCCTGCTTGAGCAGAGGGGTTGGACCAGGTGACCCCCAGGGGTCCCTTCCAGTGTCAGCCATTCCATAAGGCTCAGCAAGGACTGGGCACTGATAACGGGGTACTTACAGCAGCCGGTGTTTCTGAGCTTGTTTCATCAGACAGAAGTCTGATGGTTCTGCCTTTGCTATATGGCTGTGGAGAGAAGAAACAAAACGAGTGTTAGAGAAGAGCAGTAATTTAGCAATGGCTGTGGAAATGGAAAGAATCCAAGAATTCTGCATTTGCCTTCCCAGAAAGGATAGGTAATTGTCCTGCATGGAAATTGTCCTGAAAGGCAATTATTTCCGCAGCCAGGCACTGCATGGAAATGCAACCTCCTTCTGACAGCGACTGACAGAGCAGGAGGCATTACAGAAAAACCGGATCGCTTCGTTCCAGCACTGCTCATTAGCTGTCCATGCCCAGATCACTTTCTGCTTATCGCTGACCTCCAGGTCAAACCGCTCCTGTTGCTTAGAGAAAAGATCCCACTGAACTTCCCCTCACCGCCACATGTGCTACCTCTGCATGGCTCATGTTCCCTCCCAACGCTCCCAAAGCTCCAGCCATCCCTCACAGACAGCGCCATGGATACTCAAGCAAGGAGAGGGGACTGGCAGCCCTGCTCTGGATCCTGCAGCGGGACTGCTGGGACAGAACATGTTGGAATGCAGGATGGTGCACTACGTGCAGGAGAGGCAAGGCAGCAGGTACAGATCTGCACTCTCTGTAAACCCATTCGTTATTCCTGGGCGAAGTCCAAGGAGACCAGAGGTGTAATCCCATCCCACACGGTGCCCAATGTCAAGCAGTAGCAGAGATTTACCACAAACCCAGTGCTAAGCCCCAGCAAGGCACACACAAGAAGGGCAGAGATTGCTTTTGGGACACGAAGTGCACAAGGGAAGTTGCTGGTAAAACTGGACATTAAGGAAAGGAGAAGAAATTTCCATTCTTCAGGACGACAGATACAGAAGCTAACAGGAGAAACAAGTTGGGAAGAGGGTCTGCCTCCATGGGGTAGCTCCAATCCGACTTGCCCTAAGCCTGAGCACCAGCAACAGCCCAAGGGGGGAGGAAGAGGGTCTGCCTCTCACCCCTCTGCTGGGGCAGGGCTCAAGGAGGAATCTCCCCATAATAGAGGGTGCTGGGAGGTAGAACCCTCCCCACCTGATCTGCCCCAGGGGTTAGGAAACAAGAGAGTTCCTCATCTTCTCTTCAAGGATCTGGTCTCTTCTTGGCAGTGTTAAAGTGACCTCCTCTTCCTATTTCCCTCTCTGCCACGCCACCCTCCATCCTGTTATTTTGCCTTTTTTCCCTCCCATTCTTCCTTCCCTCCTACTCCCCTGCCTTATATTCCTTCACCTCACTCACTCCCATCACTCCTCTCTATTCTATCAGCTCCTGCTCATTTTCCCCTCCTCTCCCTCCCTCCATTTTTAACAGCTGAGCACAGGAACAATTCCTTGTCCCACTTTGCCTGGAAGGCTCACAGAAGCTCAGAGAAATCCCTTTCCAAGTGGGATGGCGATCCATGGTCACCAGAGCAGGGCTCCCCAAACCTGTGTGTGCCACCAAGTCACCACAGCAGCCCCTTCAGAGATGAGCAGCTCTGCAGAGGGTGACAAAGCCTCAAGGAAAGCTATTCCAGGATACATCCCAGGCTGGATTTCCCTCCAAAACCACAATCCCATTGCCTGTTCTCTTGGACCACGTTAGGAGCCCAGTTTCATTACACTTTATTGCCTTCATTCATTATAAAACAGAATAAAAACCTCCCTGTAATGCGCTTTTACCCTGCAGGAGGATCAAATTCCTGGAGAATCTAATCTTTTATTAATAATGATGACAAATCACCAGAGTATTACCCTTCCTTTCTGCAATGATTCAAATCCTATAAAAGCCTCCTCTGATTTTTTCAAACACTTCTGCACACACGTCTGGGAAGCCAGAAGCCAACAAGGGGAAGAAGAGCCCTGTAGCTCCTCCATGCCAGTGCTGAGTGGGGCTGCTCTTGGCGTGGCATGTCACAGGCTGACATCACCCAGTGACAAACTTCCACCTCCACTGGGCTTCCAAAAGCACAGACTGGGATTCCACACCCCCACAGGAGGTCTGGGTTGGGGGGAGGGAGGGAGCTGACAGTGCATCTCCAAGGGTGTCATGCTGGAAATTCGTGCCAGGTCACCAAAGACTTCCAGGTGTGCCACACTGCCAGGTGTGCCCTGCCATGAAGTGTACTGCAGAAAAGAAGGTCATTGCAGTTGCTGGGAGGAGTGTTTTGGCCAGTGTTTTGCCTTAAAGCATCCTGCGGCAGATGGCCAGAGAGGGGTAAGACTGGAGGAATCCTGCCTGGAGAAGAGAAGGATCTGGGGGGACCTGAGAGCCCGTTCCAGTGCCTAAAAAGGCTCCAACAGAGCTAGAGAGGGGCTTTTGACAAGGGCTTGGAGTGACAGGACAAGGGGAAATGGCTTCACACTGACAGAGTAGTTTTAGATTGGATATTACTGGGGTGTCCTGTGCAGGGCCAGGACTTGGGACTTGATGATGCTGATGGGTTCCTTCCAACTCAGAATATTCTATGATTCTGATAAGAAATTCCTGGCTGGGAGGGTGGGCAGGCCCTGGCACAGGTTTCCCAGAGCAGCTGTGGCTGCCCCATCCCTGGAAGTGTCCAAGGCCAGGTTGGAGCAACCTGGGCTAGTGGAAGGTGTCCCTGCCC
>JAWWTY010000002.1:1191752-1438931 GCA_035222235.1 Margarornis squamiger
AGTGTCCAAGGCCAGGTTGGAGCAACCTGGGCTAGTGGAAGGTGTCCCTGCCCATGGCAGGGGGTGGAATGAGATGAGCTTTAAGGTTTCTTCCAACACAAACCACTGTATGATTCTAAGACCAACACAAGCATACAGCCACATCCTCTCCCCTACCTGCTGCTCAGAGATGCAGTGCCAGCTGCACTTTATAGACACGCAGCAACCCTCCACAGAGCTGTTCTCAGTGGGTGTGACAGGTCCCACCTGAACACACAAGCTTCCTTCAGCCCTGACAACCTGCAGCAAGGGGCTGTGCAAAGCAGCAAGCCTCCTGCTTGTACTAAACCTGTGACTACACATATTTGATGTCCTTTAACTCTCATGCTGGAAAAGATCACACCATATCAGAAAAGGGGGAAAAGCCACCTATTCAGGCTCAGGTAAGCCCTGGCCAAAACCTCCAACCAACTCTCAGTGCTTTGTAAGATTTGAAACTCTGCGTGTGCTGTTGTTCATTCCCACTGAAAGAGGGGGCAGGCTGACTAAATGTTTGCATATAGGAGAAAAACAAAAAAAAAAAGTAAAAAAAAAAGCTCTTCAAAGAATTAGAAGCCAAGTTAAGGGAAATGTTTTTCTATACTTTGCTGGGAGGTTCATAGCTGCTGTTTGTCTGAGCAGTGGCTTTCCAGGAGCACAGAGAACAGCCAACTCAGCCATGCTCTTGGCCAAAGTCACATTGCAAGACAACAGGCAAACAAACATCCTGGCCAGGCTGTAAAGCTCTGCTCAAAAGCCTTGAACTTCCTCAGGAGAAAGCCTGGGTGGAGGTCTGGAAGGACAATGTCAGGCTGGACAACACCTCAAGTCCAGGCAGGATTGCACTCTGGACACCTGTGTGTCACTCCTGCAACTCCCAGGACATCTGGATGCTCCCAGCCTGTCTCATGCCAAGCCTCATCTGAGCAGTATGGTTCCCCTCTTAGCTGTGGGTTCAGAAGACATGTTTCACCTTTTTTCTTGTGTCAAGTGAAACATGGAAAGGGGTGAAACAGCACTGAGAATGAGACCCTGCTCTCCTGAAGCTACGAGCTGAGCTGAAGGGCACTTCATCCTGCAGGAAGAAGGGAAATGCACAGCCCATCCCTAAATGGCACATACCTCTTGAGTGGCTTCCTGCCCCTGCCACCTGTGGTCAGCTCAGATAGCTCAGGCAGGGCTTCCATCAATGGCTGCATGTCTCCCACCACAGGGGTCGCTTTTCTCTTTGCTTCGGCCTTTTGCTTCTGCTTCATCATCTTCACACTCTCAATTTCTGCATCAGAAACAAGGCGTTACTGGAGGAAGGGGAAATGTCTGCAGGAGATAACCCTTGAGCTGAGAAATTCATAGACTGCTTTACCATCTACAGGAACATCAGGCCAGAAGTGACTTAAACCACGGAAAGACACAAAAATAATGCAGCTGGGTTGTTCCCTTCCTCTTGCTTGTAACTATATACCTCCCTTCTGACACTGCAGTGGGAAGTGAAATTCCCTGAGTGATTTTGTCTGAACTGTTCCCATCCCTTACACTGTTCATCCCTCACAGCAACACAGCACAGGAGTCCTGGTGTGGCAAAAAAACCCACACTGACCTTGCATGGAATTGGGAGAGAGAAACAAGAGGGGAAGGGACAAACCAAATACAGTCAGCTCCACATCTGGCCTTAAACAGGCACAGCTCCGCCCCTGCTTTGCTGTTGGGACCAAACAGTGGTCTCCTAGCACAGGCAGAAAAGATGGACTTAATTTCAGTTGTTTACTTAGTTTGGAGCGAGCCAAGGTCTCACCTTCATGACTCATGGCCGAGTGCATGCAGTCAGATGCTGGATAAAGTGGACCCTTGGAAAAGCACTGCCTCAAGTGGCAGAGACAGATGGCTTTTCCTCAGAAGCATGTTTCCCAGTCTCCCTGCAGCAGCTCTGACATGGCTGTGGGCACAGAAAACTCCTCAAGTGTTCCATCAGTGTCCCTCTGGGTCATGGGAGGTGGGCTTGGAAAGATTCTGGCTCATGCCTTGAGGCTCCCTGGTGTAGTTGTAAGTCCCACAGCTGCCCAAGCTCCCAGGGTGAGCCTCAGCAGAACATGTCCTTTAGGACAACCCACAAAAGCCCAGCACTCAAGCACTCACACAAGCTTCCAGCTGCACTCCAACCTGACCCAAAAGTCCCTTGGAGAACTGCAAGGATGAGCCCCAGTGCTGAGCTAGAAACTCCTTGTGTGGACGTGACAGAGTGCCAGAAGCCGTGGGGCCAAGCTGGTGGCACAGGGAGGCCAAAAGCTGCCAAGGCAGCACGGCCACAGAAGCCCAAGCATTTCTGGTGTGAGCACAAAAGCCTTCAGTCCCACTTACAGACCACAGTCATGGGTCTAATCCTGCCCCCACAGGCAAGGAAGCAGAATTCAGATTCACTGGCTGGCTGCTGGCTTCTTTAATACCTTTGCCTTCTTCTCTCTCCAACCCAGCTGAGTTGAAGAGCAACAGTTTTTCATGAACGGCAGTTTTGCTGTACATGGATGTTTGTGACAAATCTGGATTGGAAACGCTTCTCCTCACAGCCATCCCTGCCAAGAACACAGCTTTCTGTTCTGCATCACTTCTTTTTTTGGTCTGGCTTTATGAAGCTGACTACTTCAGTGCTTTCATAAACAGTATGTGCTTAAAATTTTCAGACACCTGATTCTGCACAAACATCCCAAATTCTTTTCCTATGAAGTCTTGCTCGTCTGAGGAGCCATGCAATATATGTATTTTTAAATGTGCATACTTCTGATGTCTGGAGCATTACATAAGTTTTTTCCCTCTCTAGTCTCTCTTAAGATTACTTATTGGAATGGAAGAAAGCTCCAAGTTTTGCATTTGCTCTACTGGGCTGAACTTTGGTTCCCAGGGTCTTGGCATCCAGTGTCACAAGAGCAACCCTGGGACAAGAAGAAACAACAAACTCAGATTTAGGAAAACAGAGATGTAGTGATAACAGCTCCAGCAGTCCAAGCTGGGTTCTCTTTTGGGGGGCAAAGAGCTCTTTCTCCACAAAAAACTGCCAGAGCTTTTAGGTACTTCTGTGCCTGGAAAGCACTTCTAACACCTAATATCTTCTAAAGCAGATTAATGTGGCCTGGAGTTCACTGTCTTGGTGTTTTACCCAAAGCAAAGACTCTATATTTCATTTGTATTCCTTCTACTTGGTGATTTCAGTCACAAGAGAGAGGGAAAGAGGCCACAGCAGGGCCAAAATAACACACATAATCTTGGGAAAGACTGATGCTACAAAAGCACAGGAGGGCAGGATGAACAGGGTGGAGGGATCCTGCTCTTGGGCATTTCTAAAGCAGCTGACTTTCACTAGCACAGTCTTCTATCCTTTGTGTGCAAGGGCTGCAGATGTCAAAGACACTGGGAAGCTGTTGGGAGGAGGTTTCTGTCACACACACTGTTAAATTCCCAGCTTTTTGTCTAAAAGGAGCCAGCCACGCCTCCACTGCAACTGATGAAATCACAGGTTAATGGACTTGAGCTCAGGTGCAGGGAGCATATGGTGGAGCAGAAAGCCACATCTCTCTGCCCCAAACATTTTGCTGTCTTTAACTCTGTTGGGCAGGAAGGTGTTGAGGGAAAAGCTTGTCCCAAGAACACTTTCAGGTGACACAAGGAACTCCTGTGCTCCACTGGGTAGGACAGCATAGTCTCTCACTGTGCTGAGACACTCAAAGCAAAAATACAGACACTTCCCACAGGAAACAGAAGCATTTCTGCAATGGGCTGGTTTTGTTTAGCTCATATTTCACAGCCTCGAGAAAGGCCAGACTGTCTGGTAAGTGGGTTCACTGACCTGCAGCATGTGGGAAAGAGCAGCAACACAACCAGCAGTGGCCAGAGCTCTGCCTTACTGCAGGTTCTCACCACAGAGCTTTGGGTTTAGACGGGGGCAGCATGGGGCTTGGCTCCAGGCTGTCCTACCACCCCATGGCTCATCAGTGACAAGAAGCTCCACCACACAGCTAGTTCTACCCATACCAGAGCTTTAAAAGATAGAAAAATACACTAAACTGATGTGGGCACAGTGTCCTAGCTGGATAAAGAAAGGGTTAATGTAGTCACATATATTACACATGGAGTAAGAGTAAAAAATAGACTGGGGGCAATGACTCAGTCTTAGTGCAAAACACTGAGAAACAATACCTGAGACTTCTACCCCACCTGCTGGGGAGCAGGTGTGAAGGTTCCTGAGAAACATTCAGCCTCTCCCAGCACTTCACCCACACCCAGAGCACAGAGAGATCCATCAGAGCCAGGCTCCGTGGTGTGTGTCATGGAGTACTCACTCTGCAGCCATCTTTCTTTCCTCAGCTTCATCTTTTCTTTTTTGGAAAGAACTGTTTTTTCTTCTAAACCTAGGAGAGAAGAGACATGAGATGGAGCCTGGCTCCTGTACAACAGATTTTGTGCAACCTTTGTTTTTTGAATTTGCTGGCAGGCCAGGCAGGCTGCAGTCAGAGCAGGGGCTACACTGCACCCCAACTTTTGGCCAAACAAATGAAACCTGACTTCTTTCAGTTAAAAAACAAGAAACAAGCACGTAGATCAGATCATCAGCACAGAATTCTGGAAAGGTTTGGGTTGGAAGGGATTTTAAAGCCCACCTTATTAAAAACAAACCTGCCATGGGCATTGACACCTTCCACCAGCCCAGGTTGCTCCAAGCCCTGTCCAACCTGGCCTTGGACACTCCCAGGGATCCAGGGGCAGCCACAGCTTCTCTGCCCAACCTGTGCCAGGGCCTGCCCATCCTCCCAGGGAAGGATCTCTGAAGTAAACCTGGGGCAGCCTGACAAGAGGCAGCTCATCACTAGCAGCTTGTAAAACAGCCTAGTACCTACTATTTACCGAATTCAGTATTTAGAAAGCAGCTGTTGAGCACTGATGTCCAATACCAAGTAAAATAACATCATAAATATTTTTATTGATCTGTTGCAGACGCTATAAAATTGTATCTTTAAAATAAATGTTTTTGTTTAAAATGAAATGGACTTTAGTCAACTTTTCTCCTGAAATGTGCTGGGAATACCAGAATGCCAATGGAAGAACAAGCTCCCCAAAGATTGTTCCTCTCACTTTAGCTTATGCTTAAGCCTGGAAATGAAAAAAGAGGCCTTTTTTACCCAAAAGAAACAGAATAAAGGAATTCAACGCAGTTCTGAAAACAATTCACTGAGGACAGTTCCTCTGAAGCCACGAATCTTTTAGGGTGATTTAAACACAAGCAGGATCATCTTTTAGTGATTCCTTAAGATCAGAACAAGCCTTGTGGGGCTGGGGAGACCTTTCCATACAGCCAGTGATCACCACCACATTTTGAGTTTCTGGAGGACACCAAGAACGAAGCTGGAGCTTCCATTGCTTCACGTGTCAGCAAAATACATTCCTGCAGTCAAGGCACCCAAAAAGCAAGAAATAAACCCATGTTTGTTGTGGCACCAAAGCAGATGGTGAAACAACAAACTGCCTGTTCCAATAACCAGCCCTGAGCTACGCCCACCCCATCACTCCACATTTCTGCAGTTTCAGGGGAAGAAGGGATGAATTATGGCCAAGTGGCACATTGCACCCTGATGATGTTCTGCACAGGACACCCTGGCTGCCCCAGCCTGTCTAGATCTCAGCCACGGCAGTGCTGCAAAGTTCTGCCCCTCATCTGGAAACATGCTCGTGAGCTGACTGGAAAAACAGCTCCTGGCGGGATTTGTTAATGAAAATTAAAAAAAAAACCCACAATTCAGCCAGCTGGCCAATTCTAGTAATAACAGCAATTCAGGTCCAGGGTTTTTTTTTCCCCCCTCCCAAACAGTAGTGGAATATTTAAGGAAACACAAAAGCTGTTTTCTTGGCAGGCGCCCTGCCTTGCTGCACCCAGAGATCACCAGAGGGGTGCCTGGGGACATTTAGCCAGATCCCTCCCCTGTCAGCACCCAGTTCCTGGCTTTTTCCATCACCTGCTCCATTTTCCATATCCCAGCTTGCCCCTCAGAAGGCTGTTTTGCTGCTGGAAGGTGCCAAGTTGTGTTTGGCAACCTCCAGCTGCAACGCCGAGTGCCAAAACCGCTGGAAACCCACTGGAGGACGGTGGAGGCAGAATCAGTCTGGTTAATTAACAGCACAGATTGTCCCCAAGGTAGGATTTTATTCTTATTCAGCTTGCAAGCACCTCCGAGATCAAAGTCAGGCCACGGCTTCACTTTAATTATTTTCCTGTGAAATCAGAAGGGTTTGGGTCCCCTTCCCTGGCCCATTCCACAGGTAACTTAAGAACTCTTGCCTTTGAAACCTCCTGCTTGCAGGAAAGGCAAGCAAGCCCCATGTACATGAGCTGAGGGTAATTTCCATACTGTAAACTTGACAATTATTCCTTTTAGCAAGAACGTGTTTCTTTCTTCCCTCTGATCTGCACAGTTCAAGACATCTCAAATATAAACAGATTACAAAAAAACCCCACAATAGCTCTTTCCCCCTTCATCAAACATGTGATACTACTCCTGGCAATCCTCAGCATCCTGCTTCCGTGGCAGAGAAGTGGGTTTGTTGGGGTTTTTTTTGAGGATAGCTTCCTTAATTCAAAGATCTTGGAGTTTTTTTGGTAAAAGACTCGGACTAAAAAAAATTAAATACATATACATGCACACAGACACATATATATGACTGCTTTTCATAAAGAATTCCTTAGACTAAGTATATATATAAATCCTACTTTAGAAATCCCCCTTTTATACATTCTAGGCATTCAGAGAGAAGCTGGACTGGTTTAAAGTTGTAACACTACAGGCTTCCCTCCCCCAGGATCCCACTATTTGACTCCACAACTGAGAGGGTGAAAAAATCCAGGTTTCACAGTTCCAGGAAACGACATTACTTGGAGGGCTTGGCCATGAGCAGAAATATCCAGTAAACCTGTGCAATGCCACGAGGACAAATGGTCCTGCTCCCTGCATCGCTGCAGTGAAGCACCACACTCCACCTCGGATATAAGGGACTCAGAAACAACTTGTAATATTAATTATTACTCCCAGAACCGTGATGGTAACCTAACAGTAAAGCTGTTGCTGCTCGAAACATAATATTTTGGCAAACTGAAGTTAAATAACAACAGATGTGTTAATTTTAGCCTCTCTTGTATAACAGCGGCAAAAGAGAGCATATGCCTACAGCTGTGGGGTGAGTTCACCAAAGAAGTCACAAAGAGTACATCCAAAAGCAGAGGCTGGGTGTGGTTTGGGGCTGTTTTCCTAAATGATATAGTGTCACTTGCAAATTGTCCTCTAGCCTTGTGCAATGGAAGGGCCTGGGAAATGGTACCCACGGTCTCCTGGGGCACACGCAGTGGTGTGCCCTGACAGATGGCCCTGCACGAGGGCTGGAGGTGTCCCCTAAGGCAGAGAGCTGAGGGACATCACGGGTCAGGCAAAAAGTCAGCCAAGATGCCCCCTGGCAGAGATGGTGCTCCAGGGGAGCCAGCCTGGCAGCTCCCTGCCCTCATCCCACCCAAGAGCCCCCTGGCAATGACCCCCAGCATCACTGACTGCACCAGTGTCTGAGGAGCTGGGGTTAGTGGTGGGGCCGTGGCCTGGAGGTGACAAGGACAGAGGCAGGGGGTCAGTATCCAAGCTCTTTGCCCTCTTGCTGCTGGAGGAGCCCCAAGAGACAGTGCGGTAGCCTGCCTGTGGGCACAGAGATCACATCTGAGTTTTACCCAGCCCAAGCCCTGCCACACCCTGGGCAGGCTCGGGAATCAGAGCTGGAGGAAAAGATGCCAGCTCCTGCTGGGGCAGGGCAGGTTTCACCATGGAGACAGCATTTGCTTTTTATGTTCCAAAACAAGGCACACTATTTTTGTTCCCAGTTGTTACACCGGCACACGAGCTTTCCTCCTGCCCTGATGGGGAGGGCATCCTACGTGAAGTGGGATCTGCACTCTACAACCCTCCAGATCCTCTGCTTATTTAAAGCAAAGCCTACTTCCAAAGCCTGCCATCCCACTGGACACCCAGGGGAGCAGCGTGGCTTGTGTCCTCACTCCAAGGTCATGGCTCTGTCAGGCCTGATAAACATCCCCGGGCTCGGAGCAGCTCCGGCGCGGGCACGAGGCATCCCTGTGCAGCAGAGCCCAGACTCGGCTCTCGTCGCTGCAGAAGGGCACACGTGACATGTTGGGAGCTCTTCCCCTCAGGAGGTGCCTGGGAAGCCACAATCTGCACAGCAGCCTGTGAAAGGCAACTCCAGAGACAAAGGCTGCTCTTCCAAGTGATGTCTTAGGCACACTCTGCCCCTTCTCCTTCTCCTCCTCTTCTGCCCAAGAGCTCTTCCAGCATATATAAGTCCTCATCTCTGCCCCCTGTATGCTGAGCTTTGAAGGGGCAGTCACAGACAGGCATACAGTGTGCCACTTCTGCAGCTGGAAGGTTATTTTCATAACCAAGGCTGAAAGAGGCAGCAGGCTGCATGAACCCACATTTCTGAACCAAGCGTGCCGCTCAGAGTGCCTTGTCTGAGCCAGGTGCTTGGCACTGCCATTTCATGGCACAGAGAATCACAGAATCATAGAATGGTTTGGGTTAGAAGAGACCTTAAAGACCATCCAGTAGCCAAGAGGGGACATGGCCAGGACCTGGTGGTTATTCTGTCCCAGTGGGAGCACTAAACTGGAGTACCATTCCTCAGCCATGACAGGATTGCCATCACTACCTAAAAACAAGGTACTGGGGGCATGAGGAGGTGTAATTCTGAGCTGTTCTTACAAAACCATGGACACCAGCAAGGTGGACCACCAAAGTAGACTCCAGGGAGCCCACAGCACAGCACAGTTTGGAAAGTCAACAAGTCACCTTTCACAGAGGATAAAAATTTATAGTTTAGCAACAAAGATACACGCACAAGAGTTATTTGTGTGGATATTGCAGTTTCAATAAAGGGCAGTGAGAAGAACAGAACACCATTTCTATGAAAGCTTAAACAGCAACAAATCTCTGCAATGAGATTTATTCTGAGACCAAGAG
This sequence comes from Margarornis squamiger, assembly GCA_035222235.1. Lineage (NCBI taxonomy): Eukaryota > Metazoa > Chordata > Aves > Passeriformes > Furnariidae > Margarornis > Margarornis squamiger. Next base: position 1,200,821 of record JAWWTY010000002.1, read on the forward strand.
CAATTTATGTTTACCAATGGGTAAATTCTCTCCTTAGGGCTTCCTAAGGGAGACAGAACACTGAAACATTCCTATGCTTTTTGACAACGCCATGTAGACCTGTATTTGAAAGAGATTTTCCCCACACTATCCTTTCCTTTCCTGCTAATAGGATTACCTTTGACTCCACTGTCCTTTGAGAAATTTCAAAAAACAGTAGTTCAGTAGTATCTCTGCAGTATTACACAGTGAAAGACCTAGATCTGAAAGAGTTACACTGTTGGATTTTACCTGGTGCTTGTAATTTATGAAAAAAGCAGGAAAACATTAACCTACCTTAATTTCCTTGCCTTTTAACTGTATATTAACTAGTAGACAATTAAACTGACATTCCTTAGGGAAATTTTCCAACTCCAGCCACCAGTTCCTATAATCCCTCTTGTGCTGTTTATGGTAGCTGGCATTTCTTTTATGAGTACATTATTACCTATCCCTTCATATCTGCTCTTTCAGCTCCTTAGAGGAGCCAGCTCTGCTCAGCTGCACTTGTCATTACATTCCCAATGCATGGATTCAGTGGAGACCCTGCAATTTAATCACAGAATCCGAGGATGGTTTGGGTTGGAAGGGCCCTTAAAGATCATTTTAGTTCCAACCACACCTGCCACAGGCAGCTTTTTATGCTGCATTTCCCCTCCAAGCCACAGCAGTGGCCTGATGGCGTGCTGGGGAAAGGAGACAGGATAGACAACAAGAGGGAAAAAAATAAGGATTTAGGGATGCTCAGAGGACAGAGGAACAAAAGCAGAGAGGGAGAGACTTCCAAGGCAGACAGGCAAATACATCACTGTCAGGTGCCACTGCAGCACTGGCAGCAGAGCATCTGCACACAGGAGGAAGGCTGAGACAGCACCCAGAACAAGTTGTGGAGTTGTTTGCTGTTTCTCAGAGACCACAGCAAACACCATAATCTGTCACGTGCAGAGCCCCCACCTTTCCCCACTGCCCCAGGTAACACATTTCATGGGTTTGTTGGTGGAAGTGCCGAGTTTTTAACATCACTGGAATGACAAGACTGTTACACATAATTAATATATTAACTCATTTGACTGCTGAAGGCCCTGTGGTCAATACTTAATTATATTTCCAGGCAATACAACAGTGTCATGCAGACTATGCAGCTACTTCACTTCAGGGTAAAAACAAAACCATCACGGGACCAGCAATGAGTGGGAGTCACGTATAGGAGCTTCAGTGGCACAGAGCAGGGAGAAAAGATCACACCACAGTGAAGGAGGAAGAATTGAGCCATGAAGGTCAAGAGAAGGACACCAAAACTGGCTGAAATGACAGGTTCAAACAACAGGAAGATAAGGATGAAGCTCCTGCACAGGGAGAAAGGGGAGAAGCAGGGATGGCTAGGGAAGGGGCAGAAACAGGGACATTAAGGAAGCTGGACATCCACAGGGCACCATTAAATGTACAGTCAGGTTTGGCTTCCAACACAGAGGTGCAGGCTGCCAGGGTAAAATCAAAGCCCACCTGGGCAGATGGGGAGAAAGGATGTTTCCAAGAAGGCAGAAGGATCACTTCTCTTCCCTGATGAGCCTATTCACTAAGCCCTCTCTTCTCCAGAGGGCACGGGAGGCACAGGTAGGACAAGTTTCCTCCTCTCCTTTCATTAGTTGAGAAGAAATAAGTATTCAGGGTAGCAGCAGAAGGCAGAGAAGAGCTGGGAGAAGAGAGAATTCCCCCTACCACTACTTCCTCAGTCTCCAGTTTGCTAGAGGGGCATCAAGTACTTCACTCCAGCAACTTCCCTTTGAGAAACAACTGTGCTAATGCTAATCAGTGCTTTGCAGAAAACTCGGAATCTATTACTTTTAACATCCAAGTAACTTCCAAACCTGATCTCTGCATTCCACTATTTCCCGTGGCAGCAACTATTCCAACAGCAACACAGACTTGAACTCGCCCAAACTAGGAAAATACTATCTAAAATTTACTCCTGAAGCACTCCCTTCTTCCCAAGTGTCCAGAAATACAAGGATACAATGAAAGCACATGTGTGAAACTGTGGAAAATCCTAGGAAAACTCTTGAAGATCCATATAAATACTTTTCCCAGCTAAGAATTTCCCTGTTTCTTCTTGGGAGATTTCCAAATTTAGCAAGTAAAGGGTGTGTTGCAATTGTTGTGGGTCAAACCACCATAGCTACCTAGACTGGAGGGAAGGGAATTGCTGGGTGGCCCTGACAGGATGCACCCCTTTAACACCTGTAAGCAGCTACCTCGGGCTGCCTTTTCTGCAAGGCTGCAGGCTCAGGAGGCAGAGAGAATACTTCTTCAGTAGAAGGACCACCCTGCCACCAGTGTCCTGAGAGCTGCACAGCCTGAGGCTCAAGGACAACGTCACACATCTGCTTTTCCCCCCACTTCCCAAAAAAACCCTTCCATTAGGCAGAAACAGTGCTTTAGCATCTATAATCGAGCTCGGATTTCACCAAAACCTGTATTCCAGTAAAACATGTCAGGCAACAGTCAAAAAGCCTGAAGTACAGCCAGCCACACCTAGTGCAGACAGCCCTCAGCCTTTGCTGGGCCATGCACCAGGGAAGGAGCCCTGACTTCATTTAATAAACTCTCTGTTGAGTAAATCTGCTTTCCTGGCACACTTAGCAGCCTCTTCCACTGCATGCCTGTACAGGCAACACCTCCAGAGCACCACTGCAAGGCCCCTGTATGCCAACATCCCAACTATTGCTAAAAGGGTTGCAGACACACTCTCAAACTCAGCAGTGATGCTGTCAGGATGCTCAGGGGTGGTTTGGGGAGCAGGGAAGAGGCCTGGAAAGCACTGACCTGCTCCAGGGAATATGGAACGCAGTATCGGATTGCTTGTCTCTAATGGAACTAAAGAAAAAAACCCCAACCAACTGTAATCAACTTCTGTGCTAATGACAGAGCCAGGGCTGTTCCCTCTGGAAAGATCGACATGGAATGTGAAGCAGTATCAATACCAGCAGCATTATCAACACATGATATTTGGAAACTTGGCACGGAGACAAGAGCAGGCAAACTCCAGCGCAAAGCAGCTCAGGGGCAGGAAAATGAGAGCTCAGCTTTGGCTTAGCTTACCCAGGGGCTTGCTGCTGCTCCTTCCACCCTGCCATATGCCCCCCCAGAGAAACCTGCACCCCAGCTTTCTGCTCCTTTAAGTGAACCAAAGCAAGTCAGCATCAGGCCAGGGAGACACGTGGTCAGGAGCACAGGGAGCTCTTTGAGACTGATCTCTCAGACTTCAGCCCTGAGGTCTGAAGTGCCCGTAATCTATTTCAGACAGAAGTTAAAATTTATCAGCAGCAACACATCTCTAGGCCAACTGTTGCCTTTGTTCCAGCCTGACATAAATGAACACAGAAGCACCCTTGCCAAGCCCCTGGGACAGGTTCACAAGCAAGGGCAGAGGGAATGTCTGCAGAACCTCTCCGAGCTGGAAGAACAGCAGGACTCCATGGATTTGGCTCTGGTGGTGTCTGCAGCCTTCTACTTCTGCAGCTCACTAGTTCATTTTTCATAACACTTATTAGGCACTGGAAGTTTTAAGTGCTCAGCTAAGCATTTTAAGGAAAGTGCTGTCATATTCCCCAGGTTTTCCCTGCTGGCTGCTGTCAAAAGATGGGAGTGCCCAACTTGGCTACCCTTTTGTTCTGACACAGCACACTGACTCCTATGCCAAGCCTCGTGGGAAGGTGGGGAAGATCTAGTCACAGTAAGAGATTCAACAGTGACAGCACCAACCAAGCCACGAGAAACAAGAGAAACATGAAAATCATTGGCCCATCCCAACCCTCACAGCTCTCCCCCACACAGGAACCACAGAGACGCATGTGTCTGACCATCAGACGAGGAGGGGAAGAAACAAATCTCCGTGATCAAACATCCCAGCACCAATTTCCACCCTGAGAGCAGCCTGGAAGTACAAAACAGAAGCAGCTTCAGAAACAACCTCAGTTTTTGACCTGCTTAAGCACTGGCTCATCAACAGCCTGAAAAATCTCTTGGAGTGAACCCTGACTGTATCTCCTCCATCTGCCTGTGAAACAGTTTTGATGAACAGCCACAGGGTCCCTTCCCTCTCTGTTTCCCCAAATTACTCACATTACAGCTGTACAGTTTAGCCTGTCATAGCACAAGTGCCTCTCCTCTCCTCCTATGGCCCAATGAATGAGCTTTCCACCACCTCTACAGTCCTCTCTTACTTTCCTACTCTATGAGTACTGGGATGTCAACACCTCTGCCTCAATCTCCACAAGGGAGATCTTGGTAAAAGATGAGGCCACCAAGCTCAAGACTCTGTCAGGAGGACAGAGTGGTGGTAAGAGGCTGTGCAAGCCCACCAAGGATGTGGTAGCTTTCAGACAAATAACAAGGAAGAAAGTGCCTGAAATGGCTCCTGGAGAGCTGCTGACATGAACAAAATCAGGCAGATCAGGGATGTCTGGATGCTAAACTTTCCCCCACAAGGACCTCAGGAAAGAGAAAAGCGGGAAATGAAATGGAAGAAGAAAAACAGAGCAGATGAACATTTGGAGACATACACAAGCCCACCTCTGTTCTGTTACAAGTGTTTGCAAACAGCAGATTCCCAAGTGGTCCCAGGCACATAACAGAGCACAAGACACACATAAACCCACTGCTACTGCCTCGTCACTGCCCTGCCTGGCCCAGAGCATGTACCCAGACAGGAACATGTGCCTCTAAATTAAAGATGCAAATATGACAGAAATTTCCCTTCAGATGTGCAAGAGGGAATTTTACAAGGAACAAACACACACAACTTGAATTTTAGAACACTCCAAGGAACAGAAGAAAACAGAACTGCAAGAGAAACAGAGGAGAGGACTGCTCTGGTCTTCTTCACAAATGGGTGCGAGGTGAGGAGGAGGGTTCAGGCAGAAGACCACACAATCCAAGACTCTGCAGACCAAGCTCCAGGCTCCAGGAAGGGCCACCCTAGGAGGCACAGACACATCTTTTGCTGGGGCAAAGGGGCAGGGAGACAGTTCAAACCTCTTCTAAGATGCTCACAGTGCCTAATTCTGGGCAAGACTAAACAACAAAGAGGAATTTAAAAAAGCCTTGCCCCACCTTAACTTCTTTTCGATGAGTTTTGCCTTTCAGTGTTGCCTCGTTAATCCAATCAATCCCTGCCCTTTCCAACAGATCCCTACCTCTGCTTTGCAAACAGTGGCTTCCCAAACACTCGGCTCAGCTTAGCCTTTTTCCAGGGCAGCAGAATCAGCATTTCTATTATCTGCTATATTCTTCCTCTGTTTGCTTGTTTAACTTTAATCTCTCCTCTCCTCCCTAGTGCTACGTAGCCAATGTTTCCACTCTTGGCCACAGGCATTATTTTCCAGAAAAAACCTGCACATCCTACCTTGAAGAAAGAAACATGGAGCAGATGCCTATTATCTTATAGAAAGGTGTGTTACAATTCTGTACTTGACCTGAGATAGCATTGCCAGCAAACTCCTGTCACGTGCAGTGGAGAAATTTCTTCCCCTGACTTTTTTCCTCACCAATTAGTTCCATGATGGATCTGAAGGACAGCAGAAAGCACAGGAGAGAAGAAAGCAAGTACATACTAATGACTGCAAAAACAAACTGGGGAAATGTATCAATTTTCAGCCAGTTACAAGAACTCTACAGGCAGAATGGACAAAAAAGCCCAAAGGTTAACTTGCACCCTCTAAGTATTTTAATCAGCTGCTCTCGATTCCATCAGGTCTGCCACAGAATTTTATTAAAAGCAACTGTACAAGGTCAGATCCTTAACACTTCCATTTCAATTTTTAAATTGCACTAAACACAGTGACAACTTTATGCTAAAATGGCTGAGCAGCGCAGTGACTGCATGAATGTATTTGGGACTCGGAAAAGGGCAAAAACAAACAAAAAAAATCCACTTTGGCACCACTGGCAGTCCCTCTGCCCCATCTCCAGCTGTAAATGTCTGCAGTTTCAGGAGACAAAGAGAGGTCACCGAAACTGGGCTCAGAACATACCAGGCCTGACCACAGTTTCACGTAGACAATGCCCAAGTATATAGTACCTGCATTTAGTACCTTCAATGTCTTTTTAATTTGGGGGATGAGTTGTTTGGAATCCCATGTGGGTACCAGAAATTCAGAACAAATACATGGAAGGAGTCCTGCAACTTAACTGCTGTTTTCCTGAAGGATTTTTGCCCACATTGAACCCAGCATCTTCTAGTTTGTTTTTTTTCCACTTAGCTCACTGGGAACAAGTTTAGTCTCTCCTCACCTCTGTGGCAATCCTATTTCACCAAACCTCATTAGCTCCTCTTTCCTCACAGTCATCTTCCCCAGGAAAAAGAGCTCTGATCCACCAAATCATCGCTCATATTCCACACCTTTGACATCAATGATGAAAACGTGATCTCCAGATAAACGGGAATGATCAGGAAGGACAGAATTTGGCTGCAGACACAGCTATGAGCTCCTACACCCAGGCTGCCTTCTTCCTTTCAGGTGAAGCAAGTCGTGGGTGCTTTTCCTGCCCCTGTGCTAAAGCAGCTCAGTGAACTTTGCATCACATTCTACACGGTCACAGCCACGAGCAGAAAGAAAAGCAGCTTCTAGAGACACTTTCTGACTGTTCCAATCAGGCTTTTTTGTGAAGTAATTACTCTGAACCTTACTCAGAGCTTTAGGACCATGGCAAAATTACCACTGGGTTATTTTAGCTGTTGATTAAGTCTCCTCTCCTGGCACTTCTCTTTGGATTCTTTAACATGTCTGGTCTCAGGCTCCCCATGGCGTGGGTTCCTTTCCCCACTCTCAACATCCCATGCAGTGACAGGGAAATGAAAAGAATAATCACATGTCAGAGCTTGCCCTTGATTTTAAAGTCTGTGTGGCAGATTAACACAGTGTGCTCTCCCTCTCCATGCTGCCCTATCTATTGCACAACCATACGTCAAGGAGTTAATCCCCCCATCTGTAGCTGTCAGAGCTCCTACACACCAGGAAGCCCAAACACCCACAGTTTGGGAGCACTGAGGGAACACAAAGTCCAACTACATCTCCTGCCACTGAACAGCCGCATATTAAATGTAATCATATTAATTTCTTTTACCCGATAGCCTGCCTAGGCAGTATGTACAAGGTAATTTTAGATTTAGACGTGGAAAAGAGCTCCACAACTCAGCCTGTGTAACACCAGCAGACTTCCGTTATTTACAAAATACAAGAGTTATTAGCTTGATCCTGGTCACATTCTGATTGGTCAGTTCCAACACCACTCACATGGTAAGTGGCTTTTTAAACTGCTGCACACACACAGAAGGAAAACACTAACATAAATATAAAGTAGGAAGGAGAGTGAGAATACCCAGGAAGTTCCCAAATTGCTTGTGACAGGCATATTTTTGACCTCCAGCCCCCAGTTTGGTTGGGCAACAACACACATGAAGCATCAGCAATGCATGACACTCCCCATTCTTCTCCTCTCCTTTCTTAGGAGCACATACAGCAGATTTCAAAACTGGAAAGCATTTGAAGAATGGAGCTAGAAAAATAATCACCTGGAGAAGTATAAGGCATGAAATCTTGTCTGTGATCAGGGTGGAGAGAGAACTCAGGCCCAGTCTCAAGCATCTGCTGCAGGTCAACACCTGCTGCACCCAGGGACTCATTCCTGCCCCACGGCCCTCCCAGCTCAAAGGGCAGCCTGTGCCCAGACCAGAAACAAGCTGACTTTTTTCTTGCAGCACTACACAACTGACTGCCATGGATAAGTGAATGCTTGACCACAAGGTCAAGACTGGAGCTGCCAAGCAGAAGGCCCTAAAGGACGGATCAAGGTGATGCTGTGTCTGCATGAAGCCTGTGTGATCCTAACAGCCCTTTAACAGGTCTAGCATTCAAATATGACGCAGTGAACCACTGGTTTATTTTGGGTTTTTTTGTGGTGGTATTGATTACACAGTTCAACAAGCCTGGTTCGTGCATTGCAGGTGGTGCCCAAAGCACATCAGGTCTCCTTCCCTCCTCCTGGGAGCACAGACTGCCCTGTAAGTGGAGCTGGTCCAAGCACTGCCTCACCACCTCTTGCAGAAGCTGCTGCCACTTCTGGTGCCCGCTGCTTTCATGCCATTTCTACTGCTCTTCCACCTTAGATAACAATTCAGAGCTCCCAAAAGCCCTGAGGCACCAAGAGCATCACCAGCTCTGCCATCTTACACAACACAGGCACTCCCACAGCCTCTTGCCCCCTGGACAGGCCTATGTCCAGCCCACCCCACTCCTCCTCTGCCTGGCTCCAGGGGACACGCAGGCACCATCCCACTAGGAAGCCCCTCTGCAGACCCCTGTGACCATCACCTCACTGCAGATCTCCCACAGCACTCTTCGTCTCCTGACAAAGCTAGGCTTGACTCCTCTGTTGGGGATTCTTTGTCTTACCCACAATGATTCTCACACAAGATCTGTTTTTCAAAACAAAAGACTTGGAGCAAACCTCTACTCCAATATGCCCATTTGGCTCACTTCAATGCAGATGAAATCTTTAAAAACGAAAAATCAAGATCTGGGTCCCTCCAGGAAAGGCAGAAGCTTTTTGTTTGTTTCTTTGTTTCTATACCCATCATCTCTTCCCCTTTTCTTTATTTGAAACTTGCAAGCCAGCATCAGTCACCCATCTCGGAACTACATTCTCCTGGTAGAATCTATTTTAAAGCAAGCAAAATTTTTCAAAAATGACAGGGCTCTGACACTTTGTACTCGGTGCTCTCTACCTCCCTGCCAGCAGCACAGGCAGGCAATAAGAAGTCTCATTTACATTGTGTCTGCTCTAGAACAAAGGTGTCCAGCCCCATCCACTCTGCACAGGGATGAGCACAGAGCTGTGGCCAGAACACAGGGGATGTTAAAAGAAACACCAGGGTGTGGGGAAGGACCAAACTACTATGAATTGTTCTCTGGCACTCCTTGCTCTCAGGTTTCAGAGTTGCCAGACATTTGACATTGCCTTGAACGTCTCAGGTGTGGGACTACAGCAGCAAACCTTGAGACCTACCTGTCCCCTCACCTCTCTGCGTTCAGGATCCCCCATGCTTACAGGGGAACAAGGACTGTGATGAAAATGCTCCCTGAATGAAAAAACTACACGCCCCTTCCCAAGCAGTATCTTGAAATATGCCCCCAAAAATATACCTGCTGAGAACACCTGCATCCCCAACAAAATACCACACTAGTTCCCACAAGAGAGACTTTCATTGTAAAAGAGGGTCCAGCAGATCCTTGCACATTGCACGGAAGATGCTGGCAAGAGGAGTATTTTCCTGCGTGGAGAGGGCTGTGGCATGAGCACTGTGCCTGCTAATTTCCTAATATGGATCACAGTCCATTGGATTTAGATCCAAGCACCTACAGACTCATCACTGGTTCTCTCTTGGTGCAAGACTGAGTTTAATCTTCTTACCCCGCTGACAGGATATTAATTTTACCTAATGGACCAAGAGCTGCCAAGAGCTATGAGCTATTTTTCACATTTTTCTGGCTTTGTTCAGCTTTCCTCTCCTGATGAGGAGCTCCCCATTAGTCCTGCCCTTGCTGAGGTGTCGCAGCATGACGTGAAGAAGTGCCAGCTTCATGGTGGATCCCAAACCAAGAGCACAAAGCACAATCTGGACTTCTCCCGGAGGCAGGGCTGATCCAAGACACTATGCCAGGAACAATCAAGAAGGCTGTTCCATTTCAGCAGTTTGCAGGTTTGGATATTGCCACCCTAAAAATAATTCAGGACAGAAAGCAGCAGCCAAGCACACGGTGCTGTGGTAGAGCCCCCACCCATGTGAGGAACACATGGCACCCACCAAGTCCGGAGGAACCTGCCCCTTTGGGTGGACACCTTTGGGTAGGGGATAGGGAGACATGGAAATCTGCAGGATGCAATGTCAAAACACCCAACACATTGGGGGTAAGAGAGAAATGTGTCGTGGCTCCCTCTGCCAACCCGTGCTCTACCATGCCAGGCCAAGAAGCCAAGATTAGTTGACAAAGCTCTGCTTCCACTGAGGGCCTTCCAAAAATCAGACCCAGCTGTTGGAAACCAATGGCTGATGCTGCTAAAACTGGAAAAAAAAAAATCCCCCAAAACATTTTTCCTGCTACTCCAGCTGCCTTGAACCAGCTTACCTCCCCCAAAGGTCAAAATATTTCCAGCAAGACGTGTACAGGAGATGTTCACTCCTAGCCAGAATTAGCACACAGCTCTTTCTGAAGACAGAAACACACTCGCTGCAAAGTCAGTGCTACAGCCTTCTTCCATGAATGTTACATAATAAATAATGCATTTAAGTATTGTGATGCTGGACTCCAAATCCCAGCCTCACTTAGCCTTTAAAGACTGCACCAAAATTATTTATAGTATTTACATTTCAGAAGGATGGGGGGGGACCATCAGATCTCATTTAAAGATTATTTTCAGATGAAGCAAGACTGGTTCTTTAACATTTTCTTCAAGCAGAAAAAGGTGGCAGCAGCAGCTGGAAGACAGCAAACAAATCCATAAATGCATATGGACATATAGGTCAAATAAGAATTAGGCTGAGCAAAAAACAAGTTAGCTGTGAACCATTCCTTTGGCTGCTTTTCCACATATTGTGCTGACCATTTGTGGTTTAATCTTAGAGAAGCTCTTTCTCCTTTGAGCCTGCAACCCTTCCAAGAAGCAGTTTTTACTATAATTACTCCATGTTTCTTTATACTGCCTAAGGTTTTCATACGAGCCTCCCTGTTTTGTACACTTACTGCACCAGGAAAAACTGAAGGAGGAACTGGAAAATTTTGTTCTGTGCCCTGCGGAGATGAAAAATACCATTCAAAAATATAGACCTGACCTAGAAAAAGGAAGAGTTATTCTGCTGCCCTCTAATGAGCACTTCTAACATCTGAAAAAGAACACTTTCTGTTCTGGCAGCTTTGTTCTGCTCTCTTGCTACAGAGCTGTCAATAATGCAGGCACAGCTGGAGCAAGGCAGCACCTCCCACACAGCGAAGACACGCAGAAGAAACATCTGGATGGACCCAAGATCTGCTCTGTATTTCCCTGAGCTCAGATTATATGGCCGTGTCCTGTTCTACCCCCTGTTCTATTCCCTGAATAGAGGGAGGAGAGAGGTTCCTAATTCTGACCCTCAGGACACAAGGGCCACAATGTTATTACAGGTATACACGTACCACAGACACGTGGAATAATCATTTGCTCAAACACCCGTGGGCATTAATAAGCAAAAGAATTCAGTTCTCATGCAAGGGTGCCTGTGGATCTGCAGGATTCTCAGGAGACATTCAGTTCATAAAGGCAGTAGGGAAGGCAGAGGAACAGCCACAGAGCAACAGTTCCACCTGGTACTGAGCTTAAACTCAGTTTTCACTGAGCTACAGTGATGCAGTGGATTGACCTTGGGCAGCTGCCAGACGCCCATCCAGCTGCTCCCTCCCGGAACAGGAGAGGAAAATGAGATGAAAAGTTGTTGGGCTGAGGTAAACAATAGGGAGATCACTCACCAATTACCATCACAGGCAAAGGAAGACCGACTTGGGGAAAATGAATGCAATGTATTGCCAATTAAAATAGAATCAGTCGGTGAAAAACAATGACAGACATTAAAACACTTTCCCCCACCCTTCCCAGCTCCACTCCTTCATTCCTGACTTCCTAAGCAGTGCAAGGAGCCAGGGAATGGCATTACAGTCACTCTCTGCTGCTCCTTCCTCCTCACACTTACCCACTGGGGTCCTTCCCATGGGAGAGCATCTCCTCTCCTCCTTCCCTCTGTCCCTGGTCTTCACAGGGCTCTCACTTTTTTCCTACTCCTCATTTTTTACTCCTCCTTAATTACATGTTTTTCCAGAGGCAGCACCATTGGGGCTGATAGGCTCAGCTGTGGCTGCTCAGGGTGCATTTAAGCTCCCTGGACCTGGCTGTGTCCAGAACACGACAGCTCTGGCCTCTTCCCCACTACAAAAACCTTGCCACTGACACCCAGTACAGGTAAACAGGCCAATACCCCCTATTTTGGAGGGAAAAAAATACATGAAGAAGTCATAATAACCCCACCTGAACTGTAGCAACACATTTGTATGCTATTTCCATGAATAAAACCCACTCAGGTCCAGGCACTAAAGCAACAAGCAGAGCTGCAGCGGAGCACAGTTAAGCCCAGCCCACACATCTAAGCCCAGCCTTGGAGTCACAAATCACAGGCATGAATCAAAAGCAATAGCCAGAGGCTTCACTGAGCAAAATATGGAATTCAACAAAGCTATTTGAAATTGTGATTTCTGGCAGCAGAATTCCTGCAGTCTGGAATAGCCTTTCCATGCCCTCCTGTCCATAGGCCCACCAGGTTCTTTTGACTCAAAGCACATTGCAAAATAACTCCTGCATGTATAGACACAGCCTGTACCCGTGGCAGCTGGGAATGCCCTCTCCATGCTAAAGAAGCACATCCCTGTTATATAAGAATCCTCCGTGACCTGAATTTACAAATGATCTTGGAGAGGAAAAGAGACACAAGGAAAAACAAAGTCAAAAAGCTGGGTAGATAGGAAATGCAACAGAAGGAAATGATTCCAGAGTGTGCCCATGCACAGCCACACCAGGCACCAACGTCCACCATACCCACAGAGGCCACAATTCTTGAAGTACATCTACTGATTTGCTGTGTGTTCTCCATGCACAGGTGAGCACACAGCACAAGGGGGTCAGCAAACAAGCTTGTGTGCCCCAATTCCCCTCAGATTTCCTGCCAAGGACTCTCTAAAACACCATGTTTCATTGGAGCTGGTTATCAATATCACTAAATGCATTGTTTTCAAGAGTACCTTCCAGCTCACAGTTGCTTGAACACCTTCTGGGATAGCCTATTCATCTCCAGCAGGATGTTCTCCAGGATTTTCTGTGGTTAGCCTCATGGACTATTTGCAACAGTGCTAGTTCAATCTAAACATTTCCAAACCACCATTTTAAACAAACCAGACTATTTCAGAACCCACTGCATTTAATCCTTGCATAGTTGTGTTTCCTACATTTAGTTTAGACAAGGTACATTGAGATTTACGGTGCTAAAAACTTCATTTAAAAAAAAACCCCAACAATATATCCTTTCTATAAGCCACTTGACTAAATAGCTAAACCCAAATTAGGTCTTGTTACCAGTTATGCCACACAGGAGCATCAATAGTGCCCCTTTGAAAAGCTAAAGGGGGTAATCAGATCTTCAGCTGCCACATGCATTTTCACCCAAGCATAAAGAAAACTTTGGTTCATAAATTGCTCACAAAGACTGGAATAAAAGATAACTTGCACAGAATAGAACAGCACTATAGATCCTACTTAGTCTGAATGACAGACATGAACACTTGAGATCTCCCTTTAAATACACAGCCTCAGTAAGACCCACATTAGCAGGGCAAAGATTTCTCTCTTGGCAAATCAGAAATCTGACTTATGTAGAATGGAAGGTTGAAGAAAAAATACCCAAGCAAAATAACCTTCCTTGCACAGGCATTTCCTAGAGGTGTCAGCAGAACAAAAAGGAGGTTGACTTACTCCTGCATCCCAAAAGCATGTCAAGTCAGAAGTGGCAACCCAGAGGAGGGAAACCTCTCATCCCTTCCACCCTTTACCCGCCTCTAGCAATTTTCTAAAAAGAGCATCTATTAAACTCCCAGGACGTGTATTTCAGAGAGGTTTGACAGCCTGACACCACCCTGTACTGCTGCTGGCGAGAAGGAAAGGGCTCTGACTTCCAGAGCTATCCATCTGCCCTCTCCACAAGGGCTTCTTCACCCCCTTGGGATTCAGTTCTCAGCTCACGCAGGGTGAAACAACCCCTCTCATCCCCCACGAGAGGTTTGCTTTACTGGGACTTGTGCTGGGAGGTCCCTGTGCCACAGATGCACAGCCCTTCCACCTCTCTCTTCGCAGCATTTATAATTTTATAACTCAGTTATGCCAAAGCTTTAACATTAGCACAGCAAAGACAAGGATTTCAGTTCATAACCCTCTTTTGCAATGCTGCAGCTCCAGTTCTCTCCTAAGCAGGGCTGATTTATTTTTGTGTAAGTAAGGATGTCTGACCATTTTAAACTCATTTATTCAGCAGAATACCAGGCTAGATTAGTATCCTTTTAAGGCTCCAGGAACCATGATCACACAGAGCAAAACACGGCACGACATGCAACTGCCATGCCCCATCACACCTGGCCAGGAAGGCAAGGAGGCCCCAAATTAAAAAAGCACGTGGTTGAGCACTCAGCTTTTACAAAGGACAGAAGGAGGCTTTGCAAAACCACAGAGCAGCACCTCAGGAGCCCCAACAAAGGAGTCCTCAGTCCCTCTCTGAGCTGTGCTCTCCTCCCCAGCCACCCAGCAGCACCAAAAGGCTGCTCCAGGGTAGGCACATAACTTCCACCAGTGCTACCAGTGAGCACTGAGCAGTAGCCACAGCCAAGGAACCAACCATAGAAAGAAACAACGGGGATCTGACACATCCCTCAAACTCCTAAGACTCATTTCAGGCTCTTCCCACCACTGACAGCCTCCTCCCCTGGAGCAGACTGCAAACATTTTGAAAGCTTGGGGCTCTCTGGAAAACCTTCCTGTGTTTGTGTAGTGTTCAGTATCCATGACCACCAGCTAATTGGAGCTTTTTGGGTTTTTAATGTTAACTTTAATTCTTGGCCACAGCTAGAGGGAAGGGAAGAAAACAAAGAAGTTAATTAGGTCCATAAATATTAACACAACTGATTCCCATGATCTTGCAGAAGGCACTCACAACATGGAAATGGTCTGTCTCCAGAAGGGAAGTCAAAGCACTGGAAACAGTGCAAGTTTCAGACACTCATTTGCCACTTTTCAATTAATGGTAATGACGTTAATTAAAGTGAAGCTTCCTACAGCTATCCTCACAGCTGGCACCACACTGCACAGACAAATTGTTAAAGCAACTTTCAGCAGTGTGGATTTTCTTTAAAGTTATTATTACTATTGAAGGCACCGATGTCTTTGGCTTTCAGTAGGATTCCCACTCCAAATTCTCCCTGGAGCTACCCACAGCAGGTCACTGTTCCCACTGTTCAAGCAGTCCCCATAGCTGTTCACCACGGCTACAGAACTTGGTCCATCTGACTCCTGAAGCAAGACCCCACTGATTTTAGTTCTCTGCACCAAAGGAACAGAAAAGCCCTCTGGCTCTGAGGCGAGTTGTTGGAAACTACAGAATGTCTTGTAGTTTCTGAGGTCCTCTGACCTCGCTGGAGAGGCTTCCCAGACCACAAACCACTATCACAGCATCTTTTGAACACACTGCAGCTCTGTAACAGCCTGCTAGAAAACTCTCAGACACCAAATCTGCCCTTAAAAGGTGATCTGGCATTGTCAAGATAAGAGCAGCTCCTAATGATGCTGTCAAAATACCAGATTTCAGTCAAAAAGCAAGGGAGAAGGAAGGGGCAGTAAACCCCTGCCTGAAGAAATTTACCCAGAGATGGTGAATTGCCATCTGTCACTTTTATCAAGCTACCAGGGTGCCCAACCTTTGGCCTGGGGGAGAGGGTAAAGAATATCATTTTGCCTGTTTCATCTCTGCCCAGCATTCTCCCTTCCCTGGGAATTTTTCCTTTCTTGCAAATTCTGCTGCTGGAGGTTTCAAGAACTTTCACACACGACGTCAAAAGCTTACAAAGGGAAGTTTGGCATTTGAGCTGAGACCTGCACACCCAGTCCTGGGACACATCCTTGGCCTGTGCAGGGGTCACAAAGAAAGAGAGACACCTTGCAGAAGGTACAAGGTGGAGGAGGGGAACTAAAGCAAGAATTCCCAGCTCACATGCAAAGCCTCTCCTCCCAGGGCAGCATCCATGTACCAATCAGGTATTTTCAAATATGTCAAAAATTATTTCAGTGCAACACCAACCAAGGGCATTGCCCACAGGCTAACTCTACCACCAGCTTCAGGGAGAGCATTTCACCACTCCCAAAATTCACACAGACCAAAAGCTTGGGCAGCTAATAACAAAGACAGACGGAGCAGGAACATCTTGTCATTTGAGACCAGTGCTGCACGCCGCGTTCCACGCGCACGTTGGAGGTGCTGCAGCAGCTCCTCACAGGCTGCTCACTGCCATCCTCAGCGTGTGGAGCAACCTGCTCACACCCCTTTCCATCTGAGAGAGGAGTGTTACGGTGGGGAACAGCTTGAGGAGGGCGTTCTGCACAAAACAAACACCAGACAGGCGTGACAGCTGCCAGCGTGGAATGAGAAGCTGAAGCAAAGCAACAGCAGCAGAGCTGTGAGGATCCTGCAGCTTCCCACACCAGGGATGTGGCGAATGACCAGCACAAGCAGATTTTAAAATTCCCCAACTATGCAACAAGAAAAAGCAGCAAAGGCTTAGAATGCTATTCAGAAAAGGGTGAATTCATTAAAACCAACAGGATTTTTTTTTTTTAATCCTTCAATTGCTAAACATCCCATTACGCCAGCAGAGTGAAAGAAAAACAAAACACAAAAAGAAAACAAAGAGGAGGGTGATCAGGGATGAGGACTAAAGAGCAGGAACCATAATATTTAAGGCAATAAACAAGCAGAAATCCAATGAACACACAGGAATAAAACACAGCACACAAAGATTTGCAGTGTCAAGAGCTCCTGAAGAGTAAAGGGAGCCTGATCGCATCTGCAGTTTTGCCACCAACGTGAGTGGATCCACTGCAGGGATAACCACGAGTCCAGACACTGCAGGAACAGCAATACTGCCAGAGGAAGGGTCTCACAGGGATTCTGGTATTTCACCCATAAAAAAAACCCCCAAACAAAATAGGACAGCAAATCACATGGCATGAAGTTAATGCAGGACCATGATGACAACCAACCACACCTTTTGTGCTTCTCTTTGAGGCTACAACAGGAGAAAAAAAATTGACAAGTGGGTGCAGAGCCCAAGCACAGAAGGAAGCAGATAATGTGACAGACCCAGCAAATATGGAACTCCAGAGCAGAAGTTGAGGTGCAAACCAGAAGGGCACAGTCAGTGACACTGCAGAGGGAGGCTTGGTAACAAAAGGAACTCAGAGAGAACCTCAGAAAAGGGAAAAGCAAGGCTGTAAACAGGCTGCAGACTCTAGAAATCCACTGATGTCACGTTCCTGCCTGGGATGATTTTATTGTCTCCCATCTCCACACTTCTTCAGGAGAAGGGAATTCCTTCTTCATCAGATGCTCTATAATTTCACTGCTCTATCTCCTCTGTGCCACTGACCGAGGATCCCATGCAGCAAGACAGTCCTGGACTTCAGAGCACAACCTCTGTCCAGGCTAATGTCCTACATCAGTCCATGCCCCACATCTTGGTATAGAACCACACACTCACAGAGTGATCTGGCTTGGAAGAAACCTTCAGAGAGCATCTAGTCCAACCTGCCTTTCATTTGTCACTAGACCAGGTTGCTCCAAGTCCCATCCTCATCCAACCTTGCCTAGAACATTTCCAGGGATGGGGCAGCCATAGTTTAACTGTGCCAGGGCCTCACCACTCCCACTGTAAAATAAGTCTTCTTTATATCCAATCCACACCTACCCTCTTGGCAGACCTTATGGTCTCCTCCTTAAGGACCATTAACTGGTTCAGGACCAGGGGCAGCAAATGGTTTTAATCCACATTTCACATTTTGCTGCCTCACCAGTGGCACAGGAGGAGGTAGAGAATCTGCAGGAAAAGCTACTCTGGCAACAAACTCAGAAATCAGGATGAAAAGCTAAGGTTTTGCAATTATGAACTTGCTGCTGTTGCACTTCTGCTTTCTCAATAGCACAGCTTGTCACAGTTCCCTTCTGGAGCAGCTGAAAGTAAAGCAGGAAGCTACCAGTCCAGTTGTTCGTATCATTCCACAACTGGTTCATCATTCGTTCCAAAGAAAGAGACTTTCACAGGCAACTGGTTTGCCAGAGCCACACTTGAACAGGCCCTTGCTCCAAGGAGCAAACACTGAGGAGGGAAAGCTAAAGAAAACAAACAAATGAAAAAAAAAAAAAAAAGCAGCAGCAATCTCCCATATGACAGGCCATTATTTCTGACTTGGTAGGAAACATTTAATTCCCACGCTACAGAGGCTCACCCAGATGAGATTTATTCACTCCCATGAGTCACAGAGGTCCCTGCATGGATTAGATTATGGCAAAGCCTTTGATTTATATTACGTCAGTGGCTAAGTAAACTACACTGACAGGAAACAATCACTGAGCAAGCAAGTAACTCATGGACTGAACTCCAGTGCTCACAGGGATGGCACTGGCTTTTGTTACCTGTGTGTGAGTGGAAATCATCTGGAATCTGGCATTAAGATGAGCTAACAATTAAAGACAGAAAGCAGAGCAGGGGAAAGCAGTTGCAGCAGGTCTGTTTCACAGCACAACACAGCTCAGAGCTCCAGTACTAAAATACTTTCCATTTTAGACCACTGGCTTTTTATATCGCACAACGCAAGACTCACCTACAATGAATTCCATTTTGGTGACATTTTTTATTACAGTTCCACCCTCTCCTTCTCATGCCACAAGGATTACTGGTGTCTGAACAGCCTGAGCTGGTACCTCATGCTAATCATAAGCACGCTGAATCAGCCTTGTGTCTAAGGGAAACAACAGACCATTACCATGAGTAGCAGACACTTCCACAGGGTAACCTGCCTCGACCAGATTCACCAGCAGTTCCCAGAAACCTTCAGAAAAACAAGGCCTTCAGCTGGCAAGAACCAGCACCCCCAGTTTATCCTCTCAGAAGAAGGGGCCTCTTTCCATCTCACTGCCAGCACACACAACCACTCATGTTAAGTGAGATGCTAACTCTGCTAGATACTCTGAACTTTTCAACTCACATATCATGCTTCCCCCTTTTCCCTCAGAATAACCACAGCCAAAAGCTGGTCACTTATAGATTGAGGGAAACTAAGTTGAAATAATGTAGAGAGAGAGGTGTCCTCTCTTGTTGGCAACCACAGGAGACAGCCCCCAGCCCCCAACCCCCAGGATGATGATTGCTTGGTTTCCTCCAGTACTGCATCCTTTTGGCTCTGGCACATCAAAGCAGGTCTCCCAGATGAAGCCTTTCATCCCATGGAAGGAACCATGCTCTGCTCTTTTAGTTATCCCCTGTGATGCCTCACATAGCATGGAGTAGCTGCAAATACCATGGAATTTATCCACAGGGCATAACAATGCTGTCCACATCATTCCCTTTTTCTCCTACTCCCCAACAGCCAATTTGCTTTGTTGGCCACTACTGAGCTCCAAGCTGACACCTTCTAAAATCTACTCCAATTCCAAGCTCTTCCTCAGACTAGATTTTATTTGGTAGAGAATCACACCACAAGGCCAGATCGAAACACAAAACGCTGAAATACCAGCAGTCTTGGATAATCTGAATAAATCTTGGACAGTATGAATAAATTTTGGATTATGTGCATAAATCTTGGAGAATGTGAGGCACACACATAAAGGGAGAACAAACTTACCTGCTTTCTCAACCACACATAGCATCCTTGGCAGAAAAATAAAAATCTTCTCTAGCTATGAAAAGCACAAGAGATGGAGTGAGCCCACCTACAGTCTGCCAACTTGACCTTCTCAGAGCTTGAAACGCAAGTGGGAGAGAAGCACGCTTTTGTCTTGCTATTAAATCTTAAAATAGCAATGTGTAGGAGAATCCTACCCTCCTGCCCTGTGCACTAAGTGGAGGGGGAAGGGAAGGATATGGGGGAGAAAGGGTTGGAGTCAAGTTGAATTTCCTGCTGAACAGGGTCTGAGCTGACCAGAGATGCCAGGAGACAAAGGATGTCTGCCTAGAACCTCTTTTCTAACTCCAGGCTGTCTGCCATTGTATGCACAGCCTAGTTACAGTTCACTGAATTAACACAAAAAAATGAATTGATTTCCATAATGAAAAAGCCTCTACACGGCTCCACAGTGAGACAAGAAGAAAGGGCCCAACAGCTCGGGAGGATGTAAAAAAAAATAATCAAATCACTTTTTGCCCGTTGAATTGCAGTTTTGAGCCCCCAAATGAACAGTTATTTTTAGCTGATCATCTGTAAAGTGAGAGGGAACACAAAGCATCAGGGCCAGCATCACTGTCTGCAGGAAGCCAGCCCATAGCCTAGAGAGAGGCATCAGGCACCACACATCTGCATCATCAGCACTGCACAGGGACCAGCAGCACAGCTCTATTTATAACCCAGACATGTGCAGCTGTAGCCTGCAATGAAAGGCTGGGATTGCAGGCTGCCAGCCCTCAACAACATGCTGTCTGATTTAATTAAAGAGAGGGCAGTTTGCACATGCACACACAGATGCATACATGTCCTTTTCCCAGAAGAGTTACCAACAGTGAGCTCGCTGTTTCAAAAACAATACTTTTCACCAAGGTTACTGGGCAAGGAGGAGGTAAATGTGTCCTCACACAACCTCTCCACTTCCTCACTCTGTGACCAAATGTGACCAGGCAGCTCATCACTGCTCAGGTAACCCCTAGTCCTTTGGGTGGTTACTGGGTTTGTTTGTAGCCCTGGACAGGAAAACAAAATCACTGTAGCATTTATCTGCACAAAGAGAAGAAACCCATTTAGTCTGCAAACAAGGTACTTGGGGGTCACGCGCACCTTCTGCATCAGGACAGCTTGCTGTGCCACCAGGTTCCACTCAGAGGTGAAACCTGCCTTCAGATACAAGTCCTCTCTGCCAGTGAGCAGTCAAAGGGAGAGTTTCCTTGTTGTGGGACTAGAACCCAAGAGCCTCTATCACCTCCTCCCTGTTCCCACTCTCATTTCCCATGCTCCCTGCGAGATAAACTCTCCTGCCATGAGTCCTTGAGCCAGGGAGAAGACTTGCTGCAGTCAGGCTGCTGTGGGTAAAGCACTGTTGGTACACAACAAGCAAACTGCTCAAAAAATACTGGGTTATGAATGGCAGCCGCTGGTGAGGCAAAAGCAGCCACAAAGGAAGGCCAGAAAGCAGGTCACAGCCTGGGCCCTGCTGTCCTCTCAGCCCCTGCAAGTCTGGCTGCATGAGGACATCCCACAGATAGCCTGAAGCTAGTTCTCCACATAGGGATCACTAGGTACATCCATGCTGTTCTGCTTCCACTCCAAACAAAACCAAAGCTCTCATAAAGGCCTTCCCAGGTACACGGGAAGGGATGTTTGGCTTCTATTCCCCTGGGCTTGTTCTGACAGCCACTGCAAATGCAGCCCCCAGTGTCTCCGCTCACAACCTTATGTGGCACTCACTCAAAATACAACACACCTGTTCTGGAGGAAATGATGCTTCTGGAGTCCAAATCGAGCTTCTTTACGAGGGTATCAGGGTCAATCTTCAGCCCAGCGAAGACACCAGAAGATGAGAAGTCCCAGTCCTTATCCAGAAGAAACATTAAGTGGGAATCAGTACAAACATCACCAGGCAACATTTAGTTAAAAAACCAAACCAAACAAACAAAAAAGCCCCAACCAAACAAAAAAAAAACAAACAAAAACCAAACCAAAACAAAAAACCTAACAAACAAACAAAAAAATCAAACCCAGAACCATCCAGATGGGAAGAGTGGTAGGGAGCAGGTGGCTCTCCTGAGCAGGCAGGAGGGCAGGTAAGTCACCCCCCTGGCTCTTGCACACAGAAGGAAGGTTCACAAAGTCTCATTTTGGACTGTTCTGTTCCTAACACATTTCTGCCTCACTCAAGTGCATTCAGGTATTACTCCCAGGAGAGCTGTGAGCAGCATCCTTAGGAAAAGACAGATTTATTACAGGTACAGAACAATACAGATAAGTGACAAATGAGCAGATTAGAGGATTAAAGCCTAAATCAATGGACATTAAGCAGATTCAGTGACTACTAGTAACTCACCAAATCTTCAGCATCATGCTTTAAGCATGCAAGGCCTAAGTCCTAAGCTCTGCAGTAGCTACTCTGGTTGGATTAGAAGAATTTATTATTTTAGCCCACAGTACCTAACAGCACCAACACATAACTTCATAGTGGTACAAACCCATCTGTATTTGGCACAGGTGATTCCTCCCCCCTCACAAGGAAAGCCTAGCCACACAGAAAACATTTACTGGTGGTGTGTTCTTGCTGTGAGGGGGCTGGGGAAGACACCCAGCTTTAATCTGAACTGTGTATTCACACCACAGCTGGGGAGACCAAACACCATCTGAACCTTCTGAATGATCCTGTGTGCAAACTGACAGCTCCTCTCCACCTGCCCTCACGCAAAATCAAAGAGAACAACTGCAAACCGAGCCAGGCAGCCTCTTCTCTCCCCACACGTGCTGGTAATGATGTCCACTGCTGCACCTGAGTTACCCCACAGCGTGGCATGGGTACACGTCTGTCACCACCCTCCGTGGGGCTCTATGCTGCCAGCCTGGTGGTCGCAGCTGCTGCTCTGGGGAGGTGATGCCCTGCCTGGGGCAGCAAGGCTGAGCCTCCCAGGGCACACAGGCAGTGCTGGCAGCTCCGGGCTCCCCTGCTGCTCCTCCCTGCCAGCCCTGCCTGTGCCACAAGCTCCCATGGGTGACAGGGATGGGGCAGCAGCACCGTGTGTGCAGGAGCAGCGCTAAGGGTCCAGCAGGGCTTTTCTGAGCAGGAGGGGACCAGCCTGCCTGTAGGGACTGACCTGCCTGCAGTGACCAACCTACCAGTAGAGCCTCAGCCTGCCTGCAGTGACCAACCTACCTGTACGGACTGACCTGCAGTGACCCAACATGCCTGCAGTGCCCGGCCTGCCTGCAGTGACCACCCTGCCTGCAGTGCCCAGCCTGCAGGGACAACCATCCTGCCTGCAGTGACCATCCTGCCTGCAGTGCCCAACCTGCAGTGCCCAGCCTGCAGAGACAACCACCCTGCCTGCAGTGCCCGTCCTGCAGGGGCCGGCCTGCCTGCATGAGGGGACGCGGCCTGCTCGGCCCTGTCCGCCACCACCGCCGCCCCACTGCGGCCGGGCCCGCGGGGCACCGCCGGACGCACACCCACAGGCACACAGAGACACAGACACCCCTGGGGGGCCGGGCTGCGGCCCTGTGCGGTGTGTGTGTCCCTGCGGAGCGGCCCCGCCGCCCGTGCCCGCCCGCCGTACCTTCGCGGGGCCGGGGCCGGGCTCGGGGGGCTGCGGCGGGTCCCATGCGGGCCGGGGCAGGGGCTGGGGCTGGGGCCGGGGGGCAGCGCGGTGCAGCCGGGGCCGCCGGGCCTTCCCCACCATGGCGGAGCCGAGAGGAGAGGGGAGGGGAGGGGAAAGAAGGGGAGGGACAGGGAGGGAAGGGAAGGGGAGGGAAGGGACGCCCCCGCCGGGGAGGGACATCCCGCGGCACCGCCCCGGGCCCGGCCCGCCCTTGGAACAGCTTTTCGCAGTGCCCTGAGGGACCCCGAGCACCTGCCGGGCTCTGCGGTCATGGGTGCGCCCCAGCCCCGCCTTCCCCGCACGCAGCTGCGAGGGGAGGGGAGGGGAGGGGAGGGAGCCCGGCCTGGTTCCTCGGGGGGTTTGGTCGCCCGCAGTGACAGGCCCCTCTCCCCCCTCGGGGCGCCGCGGTTTCCCGGGCTCTCTGCCCTGCCTGCCCCCTGAGCCGTGTTCCCGGGAGCTGGCGCTGCCCAGGGGGGAGCCCCTGGGCACCCTCCTGGTGGGCACCCCGGAGATGGCGGAGCGGCCCCCAGGAAGGTGCTTGGGAAGGTCGTGGGATGTCCTGAGTGGGAAGGGACCCATCAGCATCACCGAGTCCAGCTCCTGGGCCTGTGCAGGACACCCAAAAACCACACCACGTGCCTGAGAGCATTGTCCAAGAGCTTCTTGACCTCAGACAGGCTTGGGGCTGTGACCACTGCCCTGGGGAGCCTGTTCCAGTGCTCAGCCACCCTCTGGGGGAAGAACCTTCTCCTGATGCCCAGCCTAACCTGCCCTGACAGCTCCAGCCATTCCCATGGTCCTGCCACTCATCCCAGAGAACAGACGTCGATGCTGCCCCTCCACTGCCCCTCATGCAGACCATGGTGGGGTCTGTCCTCAGTCTCATCTTCTCCAGCCTCAACAAGCCACGTGCCCTCAACCACTCCTCCCATGTCTTTCCCTCCAGACCCTTTACCATCCTGGTAGCCCCCCCTACAGAATATCAAATGGTTTTACATCTTTTTCATATATTGTGGTGCCCAAAACTTCCCCCAGAACTCAATGCGAGGCCTCCCCAGTGCAGCCCACAGTGTGACAATCCCCTCCCTCGACCGGCTGGCGATGCTTTGCCTGATGCCCCCCCTGAAATGGATGTCCCTCCTGGCTGCCAGGGCACTGCTGACTTCTATTCCCATTGACCAGGACCCCCAGGTCCCTTCCCACAGGTGCTCTCCAGCCTCTCATTCTCCACTCTATACACACAGACAGGGTTGCCCCATCCCAGAATCTGGAACGTGCCCTTGTTAAACCTCATGCACTGCCATACCCAGATACCCTATCACAATCAAATGCACCCCTGTGCAAATACCACAAGGTTGAAAATACAAAATATTTCTGAGGGTGGGGGATCCCACAGCCACCTGAATCTGCTCTTTTAGCTGGAATATGTGGCTAGGGTACACCAGGAAATCATGGAATTACATAAGAGTTAGGGTTGAAAGGGACCTTAAAGATCACCTTGTTCCACTCCCCTGCCACCAGACCAG
Organism: Margarornis squamiger; assembly: GCA_035222235.1. Lineage (NCBI taxonomy): Eukaryota > Metazoa > Chordata > Aves > Passeriformes > Furnariidae > Margarornis > Margarornis squamiger. Next base: position 1,225,596 of record JAWWTY010000002.1, read on the forward strand.
GCTGTTCAAAGCCCTGTCCAGCCTGGGCTGGGACACTTCCAGGGATGGGGCATCCACCAGATTTAATGTGTGTCAGGGATAGAAAGATTTAATGTTCATCAGGAGTAGAAAACAACAACAGGAAAACATCTGTTACCCTGCTGTAGGATGAGTGAGCATCATTTAGGGGCAAAGGCCCAAAATGACATCTTTGATCACCAAAATCAATGACTTTGGGGAACAACCACTCTGAGACCATCCAGCTGGATGCCCAGCTCCCCACTCTGGCTGCTTGAGTGCATCTTGCAAAAACCACAGCAGTCCTGCAGTCAGTGGCAGTGGGAAACACAATCCACTCTAGTAAAAATAAAAAGAGGAACCAATAAAAATAAAGGTAGCTGAAAGAAAATAGAAAAAGGAATGTTTAACAGCTAAAAATGCTTACAGACAGCTGGGGAGCATGCACGCTGTGACCAAGCACATGACCCCAAAGGGTGCCCTTCAGCTGCAGCACTCAGGGCCAAAGCTGCAGGAGAGCATGAGGAACAGCTGGGAGCAACTGGGATATGCCAGCGAGCTTCAGCTTTGGCTACAAGAACCAATGGTACACCCACTCTGCTCCCACTGCTCCAACTCTGGGGCCTCCCAGCTCTCCCACCCTCTTCCCTCAGCTGTTTAGTCAGTGGGAGCAGAAACCCCATGAAATAACTGAGGGGGAAAGAGCAGCTCGTTAAGGGTGTCATGCAACACAAAAGCAAAGTTACAACAGCGCATCTCAACAACACTTCCTTCCCTCAGATCTGCAACCCACACGGCTGGCAGGAAGCCCCACCAGCCTTCCCCAGCTTCATCTGCCCCAGCCCACCCACTCCAGGCCTGGGGGCTGCTCTGCAGCATCCAGCTGTGGCCACCCAGCTGGGCTGAGCACCCAGCTGGCTCATCCTCGGGCCCCATTCCCACTGTATCCCACATCAGCTGCTCCAGCACTCCCGTCCCACTGCCAGCACTGCTGTGGTGCTTTCCTGCTACACCTAGCTGTGATGAAAGCAAGCCAGAGCTCTGCTATCTTCCTTGATAAAAGCACTAACCCACAGAGCATCTATCAGGGCTCAGAAATTTTTTTTGCCAGCACTGCAATTTCTTTGCTTGCTGCAAAAATAAACCCAGCTCTGTAGCTGTAAGACAGCAGCAGGTGAACAGCTTCAGGGCCTTATAATGCCTCAAGTCACCCTGGCTATGACAGGGGGTTGGAATGAGATGGTCTGTAAAGTCCCTTCCAACCCAAACCCTTCTGTGATTCTCTGATAATGCAACACAGTGAGTCAGCCTCAGCTTCCTTGGAGGGGAAATCTACAAATAATTAGCAAAGCCTCACAGTAATTACCTTTAAAAAAACCCCTACAATCCTGTATGTTTTCTAAATGACTTTTTTTTTACTGCAGTACCCTGAAGAGGTTTAGAGAAAGTTGACAGGAGCCGGTTCCTCTCTGCTCAGGGAAATGCACTTGTGACTGCTTTGGCAGGAGTTAATGCAGCCAGCACAAGAAAATTTGAAGGCTGCTTAACAAAAATTTCCCACACAGCCCTGAGCTTTGCCACAGCGAGGAAGGCGCCTGCGTCCTCTGCGGTGCAAGGAGGCCACGCTACCCCAGCACAAACATTTCAGAGCCCAACCCAGAGCCTGAGGGGAGCCCACAGCCCCACACACAAGGGCTGCCAATACCCCTCAAAAGCACTAGTTTTGTTTTCCCATTGGAGTCTGGAATGGTCCCCAGTACAATGTGAAAGGTGAAAAGTGGACAGGAAGGGTAGGGCTTGGGTGGGTGCCTTTCCCAGGTGCAGTGGGAGCAGCCCCAGCCCCACAAGGCAGGATGCTGACGGTTTGGCTGGTGTGAGTAGGACTGGCTGGGTTTTTGGGGGGAACACGCCCTCCCACAGCCACCACTCTGACTTCCTCCTTTCCCCAGCAAGACAGAAATAGGAAAGAAAGATTGGGGTACGTCACAGAGCTCCGGATGCCTGTCTGCTTTTCCCAGCCAAGCTTGAGAGGGTGAGACCATCCTCATCCCAGCCCCAGCACGGGACAGAGGTGAAGGCTGTATGCCAGGCGAGTACAGCATCTCTATTTTCTATGCTTCTGTTCCTCCTTCCTGGTGGGGTGGCAGCCAGGCAACAAAGAGCTTTCGTAGCTCTGGTGTTTCCAGGGGATTCTTTTATAATTTCTGATCTTACCTCTGGTCAGTTGAATTCAGGGAACTTCAGGGAGCTTGGACAGCGTCCCTTGTGCAGGCCGGTCAGTCTGTGTAGCCTTTGCAAAGGGAGCTTGCCTGGTCTGTAATGGCTTTTCTTTTGGAGACAGCATTGAGCCTGGAACTGCAGGTGGCTGTTGTGGGGAGGATGTCAGACCCCAAAAACGCTTTCCTCACGCTCCTGTGGGCTCAGAAAGCAGAGCAGAGACCTTACACATGGCACTGGGGAGAGTCACATGGGCTGTGTGCCCGCCTGCAGCACCAGGGCTGGGGGCTGTGCTCGTTCCCCTCCTGGGACCCCTGTCTTCCTTGTGGGATCCCACTCACTGCCTGCAGGATGTGGTGGGAAAGAGGGAACTGATGTGGTGGCGTGGAACGGGGGTGGAAGGGACAGCTGCTTGGGCACGGTGTCACCACCCATTGCAGCAACCCTCCTGGGTGTCCTGTCACTCCTCTGGGAGAATAGCTGGGAGAGGGAGTGAGACCCTTGCTCTTCTCCTCCATATCTGTGTGCTGCACACCTCAAATACTCCGCAGGCAAGCGACTCCAGGGAGAGCAGGTTCTTCCCAACATCTCAGTGGCTCTTGGATGCAGGTGGAATGTGGGGCACGCTCCAGGTGTCAGGGAAAAGCAGCCTGTCCCTTGCTTTTGATGCTTTTTCCAATGTCATGGCCACAGCTCCCAGCCTCCTGGCAGATGAGAAGCAAGGAGGTGAACACATGCAGTGACATCACGCCCTGCAGCCAGAATGGACACTGGAACATGGCTGCTGCAAGGTGTAGTGCTTTTTGCTGTCACAGCTGCCACATCCTGCTTCACACGGTGGTTTTGCACTTTGCTGTCACCACTCTGGTGCTGCTAGGAGTGATGTCAGTGTGCTGGAGAGCATGGTGCCCCTGGACCACCCAGGGCAGGACAGCCAGCTGGCAGCCCCATCTCACAAAAGCAGGAGACCCAGCAGCAGAGATCCCCTCCTTCCCTCCCTCCCAGGGCACCCAGGGGCCTTGGTGCTCAGAGCCAAGGGACACCACAGACTAGCCAGAGGCTTGGTGCACATAGGAGAGAGCTTACCCCAGAGATCTGTCCTCTGCAGGCACTCTGGAGGCTGCTGGAAGGAAATAGAGATAAAATATATTCATATTTCCTATAACAGGACATAGGAATGTATATATTCTTTTTATATATTAAAACACATTTATATATTTTTTTTTATATTTCTCCTGTAATTTATATATATGATATATAAAATATATCTAAAAATATATAGAATATATGTAAAAATACATATCCACATACTGAGTGTGATAGCCTGCATGGCCTGGGGAAGCCCTGTGTATGCCTGCCTGCCTTGGTGGGATCTGTCCACATCACACAACAGAGCCATGGAAGAAACAGCCCCAAGTCAAGTGACATCCACTCTCCCATTCTTGCTGTTTCCCTTCTGTACTTGGGGTCTGGGCCTGCCCCGTTTTGGGGGGGTGGGAAGGAGCAGCACTGCTGAGTGTGGTACCCAGCACCTCTGTCACAGCATGATGGTGATGCAGCAGCAGGGATGCTCGGAGGAGGTGCCCATGGGCACTGACACTGCTGGCTCCTCGCTGTTACAGGTGCATGGTGCAAACACCCCAGGAGTCCTCCCAGGACACCGGGCACAAGTGTCTGCCCTCCTGCTTTGCAGGGGGACAGATGCTTAGCAAAGCACTGATGGGGAGTTGTGGCTGACAGGCTGCAAGGCTCGTCCCTGCTGTTGAACACTCGTTTTATTTATAGCAACAAGATCGCTGCTGGCATCAACACTTCCCCTTCAGCCAGCCCTATTTATGAATCCCAGCTTGCTCCTCCGTGCGGCACGTCAGCCAGCTCCATCCCAGTGCCATCCCCCAGCATACCCCCAGCATGCCCCAGCTCTGCACCCTGCCCACATGCAGGACAGCACCCAGCTTTTAATTCATGCACCTTCCCCAAGACCTTCCCATCTTCTGGCTCACAGACCCCTGGAGAGCATCTTGCCCTAAGAGAGAGGCTCCATGGAGTGAATACCCTGGTGTCTTCTGCAAAAGTCTCCTGCTGAAGCAGATCCTGAGCCACCAAAGACATATGGTGAGGAGCTCAGAGCTCTGAGCCAAGGAGGACCCTGCTCCTGGGGTACTCAGGCCTCTCCCCCTGATGCCACCATGCAGCCCGGGCCAGGGAGCAGAGCCTGGTGGCAATGTGTCCTGCCCTTAGGTGGGGTGCTCGATCTCGGCACCCCGCTCCCAACCCCAGGATGAAGGTGGTTGTAAAGCTCTGCAGTTCTGCTCCTTCACCCCAGTGCAGGAGGATGGACTATGTGCACCCATCTGCTTGCCTGAATTTATGGAAAAGAAGGGGAAAACCCCCAAACATCATAGGCAGAGCACACCTGGGAGACAAGACCCAGGACTGGTGGTGACCATGCAAGTCTGAGATGAACTGAAGGGATCAAGGGGGTTGGAGGAAATTCTGCCAAGGGCCATGCTGGGGCCCTGCTCATGCACTCAGGACACTCCTCTGAATTCTGTAAGGGGCAGACAAAGGCAGAAGCCCCATTTGTCCTCTTTGTAAGTCACCCTACATGATGTACATGCTCAGCCACCCACACACAGGCCGTCATTTCTCTCAATGGCAGAAGAGAAGAAATGCTGAGCTTCCTGCTACTGCTCTTTCCCAGCATCAGGGTGTGCTTCATGATCTCATGACAAGGGCAAGAAACCACTTTGGGGATGAAAAAGGCACCTAAGTCCAGCCCGTGACATGAGCCCTACATTACAATACTTGATAGCAGCCAGCACCAGGGGGTGTGTTGAGGTTGCCACTTTATTTCTGGGGTTTGGGAGCTTTTTTAATCCTGTTTTAATTGGAGACTTACTTTTTTGTTATGACATGGGCCTGTAAGCAGTGAACTCCAGCCTCCAGCAAGAATGAGGAGCTCACAGAGCTCCATCCCATTGCTGCCCCACACTTCGGCATGGCAGCAGGAATTGAACACTTGGAAACACTGGACAGAGGGAATAGCAGGAGCTCATTAAGTCTGTGGGTTTGGTCCCCCACAGCCTGTGTGGGAACTTCTGGCTTGTAACTGAGCTGGAGCCTCATGAGGCACATCTGGGGTGTTGATCACTGAATACTACAGGAAACAAGGGCGGAAGCCACTTTTCCCTCCTACAGGCTCAAACTATGCTTGCAGAATCTGGAGGTGACAGAAATGTGTTGGGACAGGTTAGCATTTGTCACACAGACAGGGATGTTGCAGCTGTGACAATAAATGATACCCTTAAAAACTTACCAAGGGGGACTGTGCTGGTGGAGAGGGACTTGCAGAGGATGTCTTTGTGGAGAAGGGCTCTCTCCAGCCACCACAGGATGGTCTTGCACCAGACAGGGCAGAGTGAGCTCCTGAGCCATGTCACCATGAGAGCCTGGCTGTGTGACCATGAAGGAGCCTCTTGTTGGCTGTGGAGCTCTGCCAGGGAGCCTGGCTCCAGGGCAAGGTGGGCTTCCAGATGGCTCCTGCCATAATCACTGGTGGCCTCAGAGTCCTGCCATATCTCCAAATCTATACCACAGCAGGACACCAAACCTCACTGTGAAAATGTTGCACACCAATGTACCTAGACATCCTCTCTGCCCTCAGGAGGAATCCAGGCATTCTTTCAAGGCTGACCACTGTCATCCTCAGCTTGTCTTACAGAGGCTAATGAGCTAAGACAGGACATCCTGACACCTCAGAAGGGAATCTGGGCAGCCCTACATACTCACGTCTCAGTGCTTTTTGAAGGTTTCCCTTGTTTTCTCATTTCCATATCAGTCTTTGCAGTTTATTCGGCAAATTCACAGGAGGGGGTGATGGCAGAAGCCAAGCACTGGTTGTTTTCTTGCTCAGGGCAGCATCAGAGCTACATTGAAACCGATAACCTGGTTTTCAGAGGCTGTGAGAAAGGGCAGCGTTTGTTGTTCCTTCGTGCTTTCTTACTCCTTTTTCTTCCTCTAACAAATTCCTCTTTTCTCACTTCCCCATGCATCCATGTCACAGGGCCACTACGCTGTTATATTAATGACAGAGTAAAAGAGAAGCAAATGATTCACACACAAGTGCTCACCACCTGGAACCCGGCAACACCCCTCTTGGCCACTGCAGAAATTAACCCTGTCCTAGACAGAACCAAGACAGGTTGCCACCCCAGCAGGCTTGAACCACATCACACAGCATAACCCAGCCTTTCTGCTTCCCTAGGACTGTGTTGGAGACCCTTGCTTGTTTGTAATCCTCAGAAAGAAAACTCATCTTAATTCCCTGCAAGAAACACTTCATTTCCTTGATGAATCAGTCAAATGTAAAGCAAGTAGTAACAGAGCTTTTTTTTCCCTGTGTATCAAGCACACCACGCTAGTTAATTTAGAGAAATGGTCCTTTTGTTAATTTTGGTTCCAATTTCCATCTGAATATAGCTCGACACAGAAGTGGAACAAACTCTCATCTAGTAAAAAGCAGATGTCGTGCTTGAGATTTCACACTGTTATATACATATATAGTGAGAAGGGTGACCTTATTGTGGTGTAACTTTATTTGGGCCTTTCAGTACCTGAAAGGTACCTACGAGAAATCCGGAGAGGAACTTTTAAGAAGGGCATGTGGTGATGGGACAAGGTGGTCACGGGAATGCTTTTTTGTCTTGCAGAAAATGCCACGTGGCTGCTGCCTCCAGCTGCCAGCAGTGACCTGGGTGCTGCTGCTGGTGACCACAGGTGAGCCCCACCTGCCTTCCTCAGGACAGCATGAGTGCATGGTGCTGGTGTCTGAGCACCTGTAGCTGCTGCTGCTGCTGCTGCTGCAGCCCCTCCTGAGTGCCCCCCATGCCAAGTCTGTCTTCTCTCCATTTCAGCCTTTGCCATGGAGTGCCCCAAGATCAAGGTGGGCACGTGCAGGGACTGCATCCGATCTGGTCCTGGCTGTGCCTGGTGCAAGAAGATGGTAGGTCCACGTAGCCTGGCAAGATGTGAACCCTCAGCAGTCAGCGAGCAGGCAGCAGGATGGTCACCCTGCCTGCCTGGCTCTGGCTCCTGCACTGTGGGAGTGTTTCATGTCCTGTGTGGTGGATGGGGCTGGGAGAGACCTGACAGACAGGACCTTTCTCCATCAATACCCATCAAAGGGTTTCTTTTCTCCATGAATAACCCTGGAGATCTGGTTTAAGGGGCTGGGTCTTCTCGTAACGTGCCCGTTCTCCTCCTGCCCCTCTGATTGTGCCACACACAGAATTTCACCAAGGCTGGCGAGCCGGACTCCATCCGCTGCGACACCATCGAGCAGCTGGAGCAGAGGGGGTGCCCACGCAGCGAGATGGAGTTCCCAGTCAACGACATCACAAAGACACAGGACCATCCCCTGAGCAATGACATACAGCTGACCCCCCAGGAGGTGCACCTGAAGCTGAGGATAGGTACGCTCTGCCCTTGCTCCTGTGGTCTGTCTGGTGTACCAACGCCCTTCCACTCGCCCCCCAGACTCAGCTGGGACACAGCAACGTGTTGCAGCCGGAATTTCCTCCCCTTTTGTTCCAAAAGAGAGGAGGGGTGGGTGTTGGCACGAGGTGGCACAACCCTGGAATCCCCGTCCCACAGGCCAGCCGGCTGTGTTCGAGGTGAAGTTTCGCCGTGCCATGGGGTATCCCATTGATCTCTACTACCTCATGGACCTCTCCTACTCCATGCTGGATGACCTGGAGAAGGTGAAGAAGCTGGGAGGGGAGCTGCTCAGGGCGCTGGAGAGCACCACCCCTTCTCGACGCATTGGTGAGCCTGTCTGTGGCCCAGCACAGCTGTTTGCTGCTGGAAAGAGCTGCAGAGCTGGAGGGGGAGGAGGGCAGTGGGCAGAGGGTGCCCTCTGCCAGGGCAAGGGGCATGGACATGTGCACTAGGGCCAGCAGGTTGTCTGTGCCCTGTGTCCTCTCCCTGAAACTACACTCTGGCCACCCTAGGGTTTGGCTCCTTTGTGGACAAGACGGTGCTGCCCTTTGTGAACACGCACCCCGAGAAGCTGAAGAACCCGTGCCCCAACAAGGACAAGCAGTGCCAGCCTCCCTTTGCCTTCAAGCACATCCTCTCTCTGACTGACAACGCCAAGCAGTTTGAGACTGAAGTGGGGAAGCAGTTCATCTCGGGGAACCTGGATGCCCCGGAGGGGGGCCTGGATGCCATGATGCAGGCAGCAGTCTGTGGGGTGAGTCCCTGTGACAGCTGTGACCCACACAATGCAGGCTGGCTCTCAGGAGGTGGCTCTGCCCCTCTCCAGGGAAGCCCATGGTGTGTGAGTTCTGATTTGGCAGCAGGGCAGCTTACTCCAGGCAGTACAAGAGAGCATCTTACCCCCAGAGCACCCTGTTACCCACCTTCCCCGTGCCCCCCTGCCCCATGCTCTGGCTGACACGAGACCTTGCCAAGGGCCACACCGTGCCCACTGGCACTGTCCCTCCAGCCCTGCTCAGGGACAAGGGACCATTCTCTGTGCCACTTTGCAGGACCTGATAGGCTGGCGCAATGTGACCCGCTTGCTGGTGTATGCTACTGATGATGGCTTCCACTTTGCTGGGGATGGCAAGCTTGGGGGTATCCTGACCCCCAACGATGGCCAGTGCCACCTGGAGGACAACATGTACAAAAGGAGCAACGAGTTTGTAAGTACCTGGGAGGCTGCTCAGCGTCTCCACCACACCCTCAGCCTCGCTCCTCCAGGCAGAAAAGAAAAATTGTCATGTAAAAAGCCTCTTGCAAAGGCCAAAACATCATTATAATCACTGTAATTTGGGCTGCCATACCCAAACTGTCCATCCTGGTAGGGGAGGTCATGATGAATCTGGTGTCCCTCTCCCCACCTAGGACTATCCATCTGTTGGCCAGCTGGTCCAGAAACTTGCCGAAAACAACATTCAACCCATCTTTGCTGTCACCAGTAAGATGGTGGATGTTTACAAGGTAAGGATACTTCAGATGGTCCACGTGCCTCAGTTCCCTTCCCAGGAGAACAGACACAGCTGCGTGTGTCCCCCTGCTGCTGTCCCCTGCTCCGCTGGCACACGGCAGGGAGTGCTCATGTCTTCTCTATTGGCAGAAACTCAGTGATATGATCCCAAAGTCGGCGGTGGGAGAGCTGAAAGAGGACTCCAGCAACATTATTGAACTCATCCAGGTGGCCTACAATGTAAGTGCTGGAGTTCCCACCTCTCCAATGCCCTCACCTGCATCTCCAGAACCACTCCAGGCAGCTGGGATCCTGGCCTGGGGTGCTCCCTGCTCCTTTTCCCTGGGCTGGAGGGAAGCCCTGACTTGCAACCCCACACTCCTCTTGGACTGCTGGCACTTCCTCCACCATTTTCCCACAGAACCTGTCCTCACGGATCATCCTGGACCATTCCACCCTGCCGGCTGTCCTGGATGTCAAGTATGACTCTAAATGTGGCAACAACAAGGAAACCACGGATGAAGCAAGAGGCCAGTGCGACAACGTCAAGATCAATGATAAGGTATGTTCCCTTGTACCAGGAACACCCCACAGCTTGCACAGTTCCTGATGCCCATCCTGTTTAATGACAAGGAACCCTGGCTGCTGTTCCAGGCTTTCTATTTGCATTAATGTAATGCCAAGCATGTCCAAAATGCTGTGGGATGGGGGGGATCCCCCGTTGTGCTGGATGTGCATGTCCTCAGCCTAGGGTCGATACCATGCTCCCATAGCTGGGCCTCTGGCCCTTCCCTGTCTCACCCTGCACTTTGTAGGTCACCTTCAAAGTGAAGGTCACAGCCAAGGAGTGCATCCAAAGCCAGTCCTTCACCATCCGGCCCCTGGGCTTCACAGACACCCTCACTGTCCATGTGGACAGCAACTGCGACTGTCACTGTGAAGAGCAGACCGACCCTGCTGCCTGCAGTGGGCAGGGCAGCATTGTCTGTGGGATCTGCAGGTACGTGCACCACCCAAACCACTATTTCAAACCCTGCCACATCTGGGGAGCTGCTGGGAAAGGGATGTGGGGCCCAGCCAGGGCCTCGGCTCTGCAGCTTTGCCCAAATTGTTTTATTTGGAGAAGTGGATTCATGCATTCCCCTTGGAACTGTCCCCTGCATTCATGGAGGCAGAGGAACAGTGAGCTGTCTCTTCTGTTGGTGGACCCTATGCTGCTTTTCTAAGGACCTCTGTCCATCCCACTATGCACCCACCCATCCCAATATCAAACCATCCACCAACCTACCCACAGAGCAGACATGGGTTCCTGTAGAAATCTCTCAAAACCCCACTTCTGGGCTGCAGTTCACTCAAGTCTATAAGTATAATTCTGGCTTCATGGCCCCTCAGTGACCGGGAGAGGAAAAGATTGGGTTTCCTCAGGAAATACTCCTATATCTCCTTGGCGAGGGTTTGGAAATTACGAATACAACCATAATTTCCGGGCAGCCATTTGGTGTTGTGAATACAACTTGGGGGGAAAGCAGCACTTCTGAGGTTTCCTCCCAGTGAGCCGCCCTGCTGAAGAGTGGAGTTACACCACACTGGTTTTCGTGGAGGCTGCCCCAGATTTGCTCCTGTGCCGTGGCCGAGGTCCGGGCCCCGTGCACGCCCCGTGGCGTTCCATGTGGCCGCTGATGAGCTCGCTCCTCTCCCTTGGGCGGCAGCTGCAACTCGGGCTACACGGGCAAGAACTGCGAGTGCGACACCAAAGGCAAGAGCAGCAAGGAGCTGGAGGGCAGCTGCCGGAGGGACAACAGCTCGGTGGTGTGCTCGGGGCTGGGGGACTGCGTGTGCGGGCAGTGCATGTGCCACACCAGCGACGTGCCCGGCAAGCAGATCTACGGCACCTACTGCCAGTGCGACAACGTCAACTGCGAGTTCTACAGCGGCTTGCCCTGCGGCGGCCCAGGTGAGGCCCTGCTGGGGGAGATAAATGCCCCGGGGAGGTGCTGCCTTCCCATGTCACAACCCGAGTGGGTGGCGTTGGGGCTGCTGGGTCCCACCACGCCAGCCCGTAGGACCACCTCGAGCATCCCATGGAGGGTGAGCGCAGGGTGGGTGATGCTCTCCGAGCGCGGGCAGAGGGAGGGAGGGAGGATCTGAAAGGCTTTTCCCCCTTGCAGAGCGGGGGAAATGCGACTGTGGGGAGTGCAAGTGCGTGCCTGGGTACCAGGGCAGCGCCTGCCAGTGCCGGCAGTCGACGGACGGCTGCCTGAACAGCCGGCACAACGAGTGCAGCCTGCGTGGGCGCTGCGTCTGCAACCGCTGCCAGTGCCAGGACGGGTACCAGCTCCCCTTCTGCGAGGAGTGCCCCGGCTGCCCGTCACCCTGCGGCAGATACGTGTGAGTGGGGATGCCCCAGCAGGGCAGCAGAGATCCCCAAAATCCCAGGCCTGTGGTTGGGCAGAGCCCAGCTGTGGCCAAAGCAGGGTGAGCAGGTCTCTGCCCCCGCAGACAGAGCTGTGGCTGCTTGTTTTGCAGCTCCTGCGTGGAGTGCAAGGCCTTCGGGAGCGGCCCCTTTGAGAAGAACTGCTCCCAGGCCTGCCCCAACATCCATAAGTCCGAGAAGCCAATCGAGGGTGGCCGGAAATGCAGGGAGAAGGACTCCCAGAACTGCTGGATCTCCTTCCACATGGTGCAGGAGGACGGTGTGGATATATACACTGTCTACGTTGAACCTGGAAAAGGTACCCCAGCCCTATTTCCCCTGCCCTGCCATGGCAGCCTCGCCAGGGGCTGCAGCCCAACAGGGTCTGTCTGCCCCCAGAGTGCCCAGAGCCTCCCAACATCGCCCTAATCGTGGGCAGCACCATCGCCGGCGTGGTCCTCATCGGCGTGATGGTCCTGCTCATCTGGAGGCTCCTCACAGAGCTGTTTGACCGCCGGGAATACCGCCGGTTTGAGAAGGAGAAGTCCAAAGCCAAGTGGAATGATGTAAGAGAGCCCATCTGTGGCGGTGGGGGGTGCTGGGGTGGGGACAGTAGGAGGGGACATCCTTCCCAGAGGCAGCCAGGTAGACCTGAGCCCTCCCCACTGACCCCTTGTTCAGTCTGCAGGGGGCTGGACAGCCTGTGGGCTCTTCTGCCAATGCATTGGGATGGGTGGCGTGGGTAACACTGCTGAAAATCCAACACAGGACAACACGAGCCTCTCACTTCTCTCCCTCCAGGCTGATAACCCCCTCTTCAAGAGTGCCACCACCACTGTGGTCAACCCCAGGTTTAATGAATGAGGCAGTGCCTGGCAGCGCTGGGACCCACCGTTAAAGAAGGAAATGCCACGCTGAAGAAATCTCAAACTAAGGAAATCTTAAACTAAGGCTCCCACCTCCTCTTCTTTTTCCTCATGGTTTGTTCCCTTCTTCCACATCAGGCGCTGGCTGAGGGACTGTGCCACACCAGGATCCTGGCCCAGTGCTTGACATTTGGGTTAGTGGAACTGGGAGAAGGGAACAGACACAGCTTTGCCATGGATGGGACTGTGGGGCAGGCCTCACCACGGGAACATGCAGCAGCTCCTGACTGATCACACTGTCTCATCGCCTGATGCTAAGTCTGCCTTCTGCCAGGAGTCTTGGACACCGAACCCTAGAGTCAGCTGAGCACACAGAGTGCTTCCAGCTGTGATTTTGAGCTGGAATTTCAAAGCTGCCCTGTCTCTTCTGCTCCACCAGGATCTGCTCCTAGGCTGCACCATGCCATCCCCTCCTGCACTGGTCTCCACCACTATGCACTGGTTTCCCAAAGGACTCACTGCTTAATTGGATGTGGAGGGTTCTCCAGGTTGGTGGTCTACTCTGGAGCTTGCAGTGATGTGATGGGCCCTAAGGGCTAGTGAGCACCTCTACCCAGGGATGAAGAGCAGCTGGAGAACATGCACCAAATCTTTTTCCCAATCATCAGCTGTTTTGCGACATTGCTCCTCTCTCAGACCTACCTCAGGCAAGGTTCTTCTTGGCCTCCTGCATGCTTGGCCTACCTCCATCAAGCCTTGAAGTCCTCCACAGAGCAAGGGAGCAAAGAAGCCACTGTTTGCTCTGTGAAACTTTGGCACTGAGCAGCTGAAAATTTCCCTACAGATCAGAGCTCAGCCACAGCTTCTTCCACCACCCCCCCAGAGCACAATCTTCTCCCTGCTCTTCGAGCCTGTCAGACATACCAAGAGCCAGCTGTGCAAAACACCTGGCAGCACCTGGAGCACCTCCAGCTCAGCACTTATCCCAGCCACACACAGCAGCCAATTGCTCTTGCATTGTGCAGTTGTTCCTGTGAAACAGTGGTACAATTCCTTACTCGCTTTCAGTTTGGGATTAATTTGCATATAGTTGTATTGTGTCACATCTTCATTTGCTCTCTGAAGGGGTTTAACATGAATAAAGATTTAATATATAAAGTAAATACATCTATTCTGGCAAGAATTTGGTGCAAGGGCAGCAGCTGAAGTGTTCATAGGAGAAACTACAGCCATTGCTGCCACCATCTCCCATAGGTACAGTGCCTCGGAAAGATGCTGGCCAGAGAAACAAGCTGTTTTCTACACTAGTTTGCCATCTCCACCCTGAAAGGTGCTCCCTTGCAAGCCAAAACCGACTCACTGCAAAGCAGTTCTTGCCCCTGCCCACCTGCTGTCAACTGTGTGCAAACCACCTCAAACAAAAGTGGCTGTGCTGTCTCAGATCAGGGGTTAATTTTGGCCATGGGACTGTGAGGGTCTAGGGCAAAGCAAGAAGGAAAGTGTGCCTGATAATCCTCCCAGTACTATCCCAGTGTGCTGCAATTTTGGGCTCAAGGATCCCCAAGATCCCAAGATACTGGCTTGATTTCAGTAAGAGCAGCAGTCTGTAGTACAGGCTGGGACACACCCCTCGGGTCATAGAATCATGGAATCATTTGGGTTGGAAAAAAGCATCAAGGTCATTGAGTTTAGCCATTACCCCAGCCCTGCCAGGTTCACCACCAAGCTATGTCCCTAAGTGCCACATCTACACACCACATCACCTGAGACCAGGCTGCCAAGGTGAGGCAGACACACACCTGAGCCCCTGGAGAGGCTCTCTGGACACTCTGTGTCCTGATGGGCTCCTCCCACCTGGGCAGGGAGAGAGACCTAACCACTTCTGAGGGGCTGCAGGAGCTGCCAAGCCACATCCCAAGAGAAACAACATCATCCAGCTGAGCCAACAGCCCATGCCTTCCCTTTTATTACAAGGAGCTCCCCTTACATCGAAGCCACTTGTGTGCCAAAGGGAAGACTTCCAATATTCTTCAGATAACGGGACCAGCCCCACAAGTTTTCCAGGCAGAAGTTCCGTGCCAGACGCTTTAGCAGCAAGTAGGAGCCACCCAGTCCTGCCACCCCCACGACAAAGATCCCTCGATTAATTACCTGCAAGTGTAAAGAGAACCCCCAACACCATCAGAGGTTGTGGCACCCAGCGAAGTGGTCACACCTGCATGTCCCACCACCAAAGCTCTGTCCCCCCAGCAGCTGAGCAAGCGGTCCCAAGGCTTGTGGCACTGGACGGATGGGCACCACCCCTTGACCAACCTTTTTCTGCCATTTCCAGCGCTGAAGTGCCTCATGGTAGCGAATTCTGGTGAAGGTCACCTGGGGGGGTGTTGCAGGAGCATGTCACCACCACAGAGCCAGCCAGGAGGAGCTCAGGGTGGCCCAGGCAGTGGGGACATGCTGGCCTTACCATGGTGTAGAGAGGGACAATAGTGGAAGGCATGAGGGCGTGGAGAAGGTTGTCCACGTGCTTCCGGAAGATGAACCATGTTGAATTCACGTGCTCACGCATCTGCCAAAGAGCAACAGCCACGGCTTTGCCAGGAGTTTTGGCAGAGCTGCCCCGTGCTTTGCTACGTCTTCCCACTGCCTGTCCTGGAGGTCACACGGGGAGCAGAGCAGAGCCTCCCCAGCCCCAGTGGCACTCCCAAGGAGCTCTAAGGCTGAAGAACAGGGCTGTGTGCCTACCTCCACATAGTTGTACATGGCTAAATCTGAAATCGCATGGTCATCTGGCACCCTCAGCCTGGAGAACTCAGGGAGGCAGGCACCTGGGAGGAGAAAAAGCAACAGGTCACAGGCAGCTCCCTGCAGGGCATCAGCTGCCCTCGGCCTCAGAGGGATGTTCCTCTGCTCTTGCTCCTCCCCGGCCACCTCACTCACCAAGGTCATTGTGGAACTGGTCCATTAATTCATCAAAGACCAGACAGTCTTCAAAACCCTGGGAGGAAAATTAGAGGGTAAATGGGCACAATGAGCCACGTGTTCACGAGAAGTGCTCTTATGGATGCTTAGCTAATATAGCTGTTTGGTACAACGGACCACAGCTCCAGAGCAGGAGTCTCACTCCAGGCCACCCTGTCAGGGGTCTTGACAGAAATCCAGGGGGTTGCCTTTCCCACACACTCCTCTGCCCCATGAGAAGGCGGCATCACTGCCCTGCCCCTCTCCTCCCCAGAACACCCTGACTGCAGCTCAACACCTGCCAATGCAGAGGACACCAGGCTGTGGGACAGGCCAGCCCATGATGAGCTACACACTAAAACCAGGCATTGGTGGGTGAAAAGAGTGGGGACCCCACCGACAGAGCAGGGCCAGCCGTGAACTCACCGCGTTCATGCCTTGTCCATAGAAGGGCACCACGGCATGTGCAGCATCTCCCATGAGCACGCACCGGGAGGAGAGGTGGTAGGAGGAGCACTTCACCGAGATCATGGCCTGGGCTGGCAGCACAAAGTAGTCACGCTTCAGCTCCTGCCTTCAGGCAAAACAGCAGACACTTCACTTGTGGGACCACAAGGGAGAAGGCAAGTCACGCTGTGTCCAAGCCATGGGGCCATGGCCCTGTCAGCTTTGGGATGCAAAACCCCAAGCCCATGCACTGGGCTATTTGTGATGGGGAAAATGTGGAAGCCAGGAAATCTGTTTCATTATCTTCCCCACTACAGACCAAATGTTTTGTCTGTGGGTTTTAAGCTCTGCATACAACTTGACCATTGACATCTCAGTCCCTTTACTGTGAGCAGTGGTGGATGTCAGTCCTTGCAGGAAGGATAAACCAGAGAATATCTGAGTTTCTAAGTGAATATGAAGTCCTGTGATAAGTCTTCTTAGGAGCAAAAGAAACTGTTCAACACAGCTGAGACCACTGATGTCATCCAAGAAAAAGCCCATCCTGTTATTGATAACTGTGTTGCAAAGCAGAAGCATTAATAGTGTGAGCTGGAGCTTGAACTGGCTGGGGAGGCTTCCTTCTTGGCAGGAAAATGAGGGCATGCTAAGCAGAGCCACAGCCATCAGAATACGTGCTGGAAAGGCTGGTCCTGGTCCCCACTGCCCCGAGGGCCCCCAGGAGGAGTAGGATGCTCCAGCTCTGTGCTGTTTGCCCAGCAGCGAGAGGGTCCCCACGGGGGATCCAGCACAACCCCCTCCCCGGGGCCCAAGGCTGGGTGATGTGTCCCCTGGCTCTGGGGGGACACTGGGAACCCTGGGAACACTTACGCTCCGATGAGGGGGATGGCGTCCGGGAAGTAGGTCTGGAAAAAACACAGCACTTGCTCTCCCGTCGTGAGCTTCTCAAACTCCTCAAAGGGCATGAAGAGCGTGCAGGTGAAGGACTTGTCCTGCCAGCCAGGGAGGAGGAAGGTCAGTGAGAAGACCAGAGGCCACGGAGAGCACATGGAGCAGCAGCTCAGTGCCCAGCCTTGGGCCCCGGGGAGGGGGTTGTGACCCACTGGGGCAGCAAGGGACGAGGGTCTGGCCACCCCCTTTCCCACAGCTCAGGGCAGGCAGGGGGGAGACACAAACAGAGAGGTGTGACTGGCCATCATGGGCCTGGCACATCCTCCTGGTGCTCCTGGTATCTAGTTTATAACACTCAGCTGCAGGGAGCTGTTTGGGAGGATTTGGGTGGGCTGAAGTGTGTGGGCAGAGGGAGGTGCCACAGGTGCCTGCTCAGCACTGTGGGATGCCTGGCACAGGCTGGGTGTCCCTCCTGGCACCTTCTCTGAACATGAGCCAGCAGTGTGCCCAGGTGGCCAATGGCATCCTGGCCTGGATAAGGAAGAGTGTGGCCAGCAGGAACAGGGAAGTGATTCTTCCCCTGGACTCAGCCCTGGTGAGGCCACACCTCAAGTGCTGTGTCCAGTTCTGGGCCCCTCAGTTCAGGAAGGATGTTGAGATGCTGGAGCAAGCCCAGAGAAGGGCAACAAAGCTGGTGAGGGGTCTGGAGCACATGTCCTGCAAGGAGTGACTGTGGGAGCTGGGGTTGTTTAGCCTGGAGAAGAGGAGGCTCAGGGGGGACCCTCTCACTCTCTACAACTCCCTGACAGGAGGATGTAGACAGCGGGGGTCAGGCACTTCTCCCAGGGAACCAGTGAGAGGAGGAGAGGACACAGTTTTAAGCTGTGCCCGGGAAGGTTTAGGTTGGACATTAGGAAGAATTTCTTCACAGAAATGGTAATTAGGTATTGGAATGGGCTGCCCAGGGAGGTGGTGGAGTCACCGTCCCTGGAGGTGTTTAAGGAAAGACTGGACGTGGCACTCAGTGCCATAGTCTAGTTGACATGGTGGTGTTTGGTCCTAGGTTGGACTCAGTGATCTCAGGGGTTTTTTTCAACCCAATTGATCCTGTTAGTCAGTTATTCAGTGATTCCTGCCCCTCCCAATCCCTACCACCACACCCAGTTCATCCCCACCAGCTCCATCCTGTGCCCCAAAAGAACGTGGCCATGGGTTATCACCATGTTGGGCAGTGCAATCATCATGAAGGTGTTTCTCGGCCAGATATGGAGGTAGTTTGGTTCCATGGCAAACTGAAAGAGAAGGAAAATCACCTTGTATCCTTGACACCAGTTCCCATTCTTTGTAGCATGGGAAGACACAAACAACTATGGGGCCCCTTTCTGGTACCTGATGCTTAAGGGAGACAGAGAGCAAGGGAAAGAGGAAAGGGTAAGAAATATGGGCAAAAATCTGCTGCTTTGCAATTGCAGGTGTCCTCACAGACATGTTCCCAGGACCTCTCAGAGCTAGAGTTACCCCACTAGTCCAGGACAGCCTCTCCAGGATTTTTGCAGCCAGGTACCAACACTGGCCCCACCTTTGGAAGAGGCGCCATGAGAAGGGGGCAGGGTGTCCAACCTGCAAAGGTCATAGCAGCCCCTGGGACAGGCAGACTTACATCTCCATCTTTGGGAGGGATGGTCAGCTCCATGTAGCCATGAGGAATGTACTGCTGGCTGTAGTTAAAGCGCGTTTGCCTCATGAACTGTTTCCTGACCGTGGAGAAGGCTCCGTCGCATCCCACGATGAGATCGTAGGTGACTTCCAAGGTCTGCTGGTCAGATCTGAAAGCAAAGAGAGACCTTTGGGTCAAATCTGATCTTTAAGGTCCCTTCCAGCTCTAACCACCCTGTGATTCTGGGATTAATCTTACTGTAACTCCAGGCCAACTCAGCATCTTTTGCAGAATGGCTGGGTCACCTCCAGTGTTATTAATCTTCTAGACTGAGGCAAGATTGGCTTTCACTGCCTGGGAAGCTCAGTGATAGGATAAATAATTATCAAAAGCATAACTCTGCCAGGTCCTCCTGTCTGCAGCAGGACATCCTTGGGGTAACACTGCTGTTCTGCAGAGCCTGCATGCCCAGGTGGGTGGGGGGCACGACCAGAACATCACCTAAGTATGGAACAAGGTCATAGAATCACAGGATGCTTTGGGTTGGAAGGGACCTTAAAGCCCATCTCATTCCAACCCCCTGCCATGGGCAGGGACACCTCCCACTAGCCCAGGTTGCTCCAAGCCCCATCCAAGCCGGCCTCAAATCTTTTCCTGCTTTGATATCTCTCCTTTCCAAAGCTGACAAGAGGCTTTGCCCCCTCAGTAACAGCACACCAGTTTCAAAACTGAGATTGCTCAATTGTTTGAGGTTTTATGAATGATTAAGCAGAAAGTAACTGACCACAACACTTGATCCCACACTTGCCCAGGGATTACCTTTTTATGGATAATGTCCCCAGCTCTGCATTGCACTCCAGGAGCTTGTGTCCAAAGTACAGTTTGGTGTTGGAGTACTTCTCAGCAGCTGTGAAGAGACAACTAAATGTAGAGGGGTTTACTGTGACTCCAAAAATACTTCCAAGAGATCCCTGAATCATAGGAGGGTTTGCCATTACAGGAGATAATTTGCTGTGTTGAGTGAGGGCCAGCGGGCAGGGCACATGGGACTGGTCAACTGTGGTAAAAACTATTTAAAAAAGGCAAGGAATCCTGCAAAGATTTCTTTCTTCCCTGCATTGACATGAATCACTGACTACTTTCCACCACCACTCTGCAGAATTTCAGGATGGGATGAGGTGCCTGCAGTCAATGGGGAAGTAATGGAAATTTGGCCTGGTCCAATACTTGGCCATAGTGCTCCAATTTCTATTTATCTCTGTACAGTCAGGGGTTATGGAAACTGCCACAAATCACGACCAGGCTAAGGAGGTATCTCCTGCTTTAGCTGGGAAACAGCAAAGACTTCCTTCTTAAAAACACAGCTAGTTCAGGTTTGCACTTTCTGAGAGCCAGGGGAGGCAGCTTGGGGCCCAAAATCTGCTGGTTATGGGGCAAACCCTAAATCCTCAGGAAAAAGGGTGGAGAACTATTTGCAAACAGAAGAGGCGACCTACCTGTCAGCAGCTCCTTGTTTAAGTTTGCTCTGTCCACAGAGAGGATGTACTGCAAGGCAAACAAACAGGGGTTCAGAAGGCTTTGCTGAAGGAGTGCTCTGCACAGCCAGACAGGGAACCCTCCCCTCTGCAAACAGCCCGGGTCATGCAACCCCCTTCCTGCCTCCCCTCCCAGAGCTCGAGCCCCAGACTGTCCATGACACAGAGATACAAATGCTGACAAAGCCCCCTTTGTCATCTTCAGTACCTGGTTCTTCTTCCCATAAGGGATAGAGTATTTTTTCCCTGAAGGTGTGTGTATCCTCCTTGCCCGCATGGGAATGCCCTTGGACACGATCTGAAACAGAAGGGAACACAACCCAGCCTTCTGGCCAGAACTGTGGGGTTTTAACACAGGTCACCAAACATTACTCTCCTCCCCAAGCACTGCACTTGGGGAACAATGGGGTGTTCTCTGCTCATATGTTTCCATGTGGTTATCCAAGGCACTGGGGGAAACTTTACAGGGCTGTCATGCCAAGTCACTACAGAGCTCATTCTCACAAAAATTAGGGGGAAATTATTTTTGGATTTCAGGCACATGAAAAATCCCAGGGTGCTGAATAGGGCAGGGAATGACAGCCAAATCACATCCTGGGACTGGGATAGGTGTTGCCAAAGCCCGGGCTCATCTGCAGGGATCCAGGGGCCAGGAGATCCCATCACTGCCAACAGCTGGATGTTACGTGGCAGCCAGCACCCTGCAGAAGAGAACTGGGCAGAAGGCAGCATGCATGGATTTCAGGGTGAGCCCAAAGATTAAGGTTTTGTGGGAAAATACAAATCTGGAGATGTCAGTGGGGAAACCAGCCTCGCTTTATTGCATCCTGCTTCAGTGCATCAGCTTTTTTGGGAGTCCATCCTCTCCTGCCCTGTGTTGCTCTCCCCTCCAGGAGGGAGGAGAGTGTGGCAGGGGGGTGAACACTCCACCTGGGAGAGCTCTACCTGCACCCTCATGAAAGCAGAGCTAGCTGGGGAGCAGAAGGGAGCCTGTCCATCGCCAGCTGAAGCCAAGTGTTTTAACCCCAGAGACCCCAGCACCAGTAGGACCTGACCGAGTACCTGCTCCTCCATCCCCACGGCTCGCAGGGCTTGGCGTCCTCTGTGAGACAGGGCCAAGTTGATGCTTCTGCCACGGGCAAAGGTGGCCACTCGGATGTCTGCATGGGAAGGGCATTTGGTTATGGAGGGACCAAGAGCACAGCCTGCTCTGGGCAGCATCTCCCAAACCCCCTGCAGCAACAGCAGGCGGGGCAGTGGGGAGACCCTGTGCTCCCAGCCTGTTCCTCCTCAGACCTGCCTCACTCAGCCTTCCCAGACTGTCTGGCCAGTGCGTGGGGCAGAGTCTCCTCATCTCAACATGCTTCCCAGCATAAGCAATGGCCCAAAAACTGGGGTAGGGCACTAAAACCCGTCCAGCTCCGAGGGCAACCAGAGGCTTTTTGAACCTGTGGAACTTGCAGCAGCTGTGATCTGTGTGGCAGAACTGCCCGTCCTGAGGTCTGTCAGAGCAAGGGGAGTGACCACAGAGATCACCTGTTACAGATTCTCCTTCCCTTCACTGCACGCTTGAGTTCCACCCTCCATGGTGTCCTTCTCAGCTGCTGCTTGGCTTGCCACCTCTGCCCGGGTTTTGTTGGTCTGCCAGCTGACAGGTACTGCAGGTGAAGGATTTCTATGCCTTTCAGCTGGCACCTTGGCTCTAAATCATTATTTGTCTGCTGTGGTGCCCCGTGGACTTGGAGGCTTCCTGAGAGCACTCCATCTCTCCTGATCTAGCTCTGTACTATAATGCTTCATGCAGTGACCAAGTTTGAAATCATATCAATATTTGAATCAATATTTAAGCCAAGAACATAAAAAAGGCATTGTTTTAGTAGCTGAAAGGGGGGTTCCCTCCACTGAAGACAACATGCTTCAAATAAACTCCTCCCCACCACAGGAGCTGAAGAGTGAAAAGAATATCCCCAAACTGCCTTGCTTTCAGATTTCATTTTTTTTCTGTGGTTTCAGTGGGCTCACACAGTAATGATCAGGATGAACTTACCTTCTCTGGCTTCATAAACATCAACATGGAAACCCCGTCTAGCAAAGAAACAGGCATTTAATGCACCCACCTACAAGAGAAGGACAAGAAATGGTGGATGGAATAGTCCACAGATCCCTGCTGAGATGCATCAAGGCACAGCAGTGAGCAGGGGATGCAGCTCAGCACACACAGGCAGGTCCTCGGACCAAGAACCTTAGGAGACTTTTAACCAAAGAGCAGTTCTCTGGCAGCCCTTGATGGGTCTGCAGAGTCTCCAAGACAAAAGCCACCCACCAAAACCCTTCACCTAAAGTCATACCAAGCTCAGGGTTAATCTCTTCAGCCAGAGACAGCAGGAGCTGGTGCAGGAGAGCTCCCAGCTCCTCTCTGCACTGTTTATCTTCCTCAATAGGATTCAGAGTTCTGCAGTGTTCCCTTGGGAACACAGTGGAGGAGAACAGCACGAATATGTCCTGTTTGTTATTTACATCCATTTTTTCTTGTTTAGTTTCCATCGTTAATTGTTGTCAGAACTGCAGACTTATGCCATCACTCTTTTCCAAGAAGCCAATGTCCAAAAAGTCAAGAGAGTGATGTAAGTGCTGCAGTGCTCCATGCTGTCATAGAATCAGACTCATAGAATGGTTTGGGTTGGAAGGGATCTCATTCCAACCCCCTGCCATGGGCAGGGACACCTCCCACCAGACCAGGTTAGTCAGCCTGGCCTTTGGAGTCAGACCACTCTGTAAGTGTCAGGGGATGAAAACCATTCCCAAACAAAAGTGGGCAGAGGAAGGCATTTCCCAAGGCTCAGTCCTTGCAAAGCATTTTGCATTAGTGACTTACTAGAAGCAGCCAAGGAGCAGGGGGATGTGGCAGCCCAAAGGAGGACCATTGCTCCACCACCACCCAAACCCCTTCCTCTGAGAAAAGGAGCCTCCCCCAGCAGGAACAAAATCAACCCCTTCCCAGGAATGATTTCAGGAAGAGCATGCACCCCACGTCCAAGCAGCACCTTTCCAGCCCCGGCTCCCTGGCAAACACAGCAGCAAAATGGCATTTCCTACCAGGCCACCGCCAACAACAGCAACTCTTTTCCCCCGTGGGTCCCAGGCCTCCATCACCAGGGCAGTCCCCAGGGCACAGGTGCTCCCTGCCGTGTCCTGCTCCCTGTCCTGCCACCGGTGGGGAGGGAGAGGGGAAAACCTGGGAGGCTGAGCCAAGCCTGGGCTCCTCTGCCCTGGTTCGTATTAAAGTTTAACTCCCAGCCCGGAGGGTGTCAGGGACTCAGCCTGGCTGAGTAACACCACATTCACATCTCTGCCCCTGAGGTTACTCAGCCAGGCTTTATCCAGAGGCCTCTTTTGGGAATTGTAAAACAATTCCGTGGCCTCCAGGGAACACACGTAGAGCAGGAGGAGGCTCCTCTGCTGCGTCTGCCAGGCTTTTGCTGGTGCTTCACTGGGCTGAGCTGCAGAGGCACTGGTGGGACCATGCAGGGTAACCTCTGGAGCCTCACAGGCTCTCCCCTCAGGGTGGGGTGGGAGCCACCCTGCTCATCCAGGAGCCTCATCCCATCTCTGAGGACATCCTTCATCCAAGGAAGCTGTGTATGGCTCCAACGTTTTGGGGTGTGATGCTGGGCAGAGGGGCCATGTCTAATCTGCTGGAGCTTTCCAGGACGTGGACAAGGCTGTGAGGAGATGCCCCTGCAGGCATCATTTCCCACCCTTGGGAGGAAATGCTCTGCTGAGCCAGTCCTGCACACGTGTAAGTTCTGGAAAGGGAGGAGCCAGTTAGAGCCTACACACAATAATGAAACAGCAGGCAGTGAGAGCACATGCATTAGCATACACTGACCACCACTGAGTGCTGAGCCTGCCATGCACAGCCCAAACCAGCAGATTTGGCTCGTGGAATCCTTAAGGCAGAGAAAGTCCTCTAAGATCTTGGATTCCAGCTGTTAGCCCAGCACTAAGCAAAGATGCTTCATGCCCCATATACACGACTTTTGAAGACCTACAAGGATGGGGGAGGACTCAGATACTTCCCTGGGCAGCCTCTTCCAGGCCCAAGCTGAAATGGGCATGCTGCCCTTGGGGAGGGCAGGGGACCCAGAAGGGGCTGGTTGGGGTTGTTGGTGTCCACAGTCCCATAGCTGTGTCCAGCCAAGTCACCACTGAAGACCCTCCCCTGGGTTTCCCTGATCCCCACAACAGTGAATCGATCCACACTATCTGATTGACTCACACACACCCAGCAAAGACAACAGAGCAGAGAGGGCAAAGAGCAAGGCAAACAAATTATTCATTAATTGTTTTTGGAGCACAGACAGCACACCATTAGCTTCCCACAGTGACAACTACTCACATCTCTTCATTCCAAACAAAATTCGGGTCCCCTGGGTTGTCTTAATCAGACTCACAAACTGCACCAGGCAAGCCCAATGTGCAGGTGTTCTTTGCTTTAAAACCAGTAGCAGGTGGGAAGACAGTGAGAAAGAGCTACAAAATCAGTGTTTGTCTCTCTGTAATAGGCACAGCCAGGCTGCTGAGAGCATGAAAATGTGCCGCCTGAAACAAACTCTGAGCGAGCCTTTTAAGGAGTTGTAAATGAAAACCCAAAGAAAGGGGACAGCATGGGCATGAATTAAAGGCTCTGAAAACTAGTGAAGAAAGTAAAGGAGGGAAAAGTGCTTGACTTATGTTCCCAAACAAAAAGACGTGCTAATACCCAAGGAAGAACATCAGGATTTTATTACTATTAGAAAGGCTATGGTCTACTTGCAGATCTCACACTGTCAGTATGTGGGCCACCTGCAACAAGAGAGAACAGGTTTACTGTGTTTGGTAATAGCCAGCAGTGCTAGAGCTGCAAAGAGCTGTTTGGTCTCATAACTCCTGGTGGAAGGCAGCTGAAGAAGGCAGTTTAAAGGCCATGACAAGACCCTTGCTGATTTCTGCAAACAGCCACTTGCACTGATTCTAAAGGGAGCCAGGAGTTCTTTACTGGCTCAGATTACAAACACATGTAAAAGGGAAATAGGTAGAAATGTTTATCCCTTACAATCCCATTAGGTATATAATCTGTTCAGGAATTCAAATCCCCTGCTAACAGAGGGCCGTGCAGATCCCCCTGCCAGCAGGTCACAGGGGCCTGGGGCTGCAGCTGCCCCCACCCTGCCCTTCTGTTCACTGAGGCTCTGGAAAAAGCCACAGCACAGAAACACCAGCTGTGTTCTCACCACACAGCTGTGTGTCCCCATGCCACCCAGCAAGGGGCATTTCTTTACCAGCCTTGGCCTGTAAGAACTTTCCAGCACCTAAGAAGCCAACCAGGACAAGCTCAGAGTAAGGCAACAAAGCAAGTGAGCACCTGGAGGAGCTGATTGCTGAGCTCTGTGCAGGGTTCAAGGGTTCTACAGACCTGAGAGCATCATGGGGAGAGGTTCATCCACTTCTGCACTTGAAACCCACCTCCCTCAGCAACAAGCACAGCCTTATGGCAAAGGCTCAGCTTTATTTCTTACCCTCCCCTCCCTTTGTATCATTTTTATCAGCTGGTGGGTTTTTTTTTCCCCCCAAAGAATTTCCAGTTAGCAAATGTCTCAGTATAAATCCTGCTGGGAACCTTGGCCTGAATGTGAAACACACATCCCCTTTCTTTAGCTGGGTTCACAGGGAGACCCAGACCTGCAGAGCAGAGCCACGCAGCAGGCAGGGTGGGGGCTCTGGGTGGCAGGGACAGAGCTCTGTGTCACCTCCAGACCCTGTCTGATCCTCCTGTTTACTCCACATCTGCCTTGCTGCCCCAACATGTGCAGGAAGGACGGGCTAGAAGGGTATGTCACAGCTGCCTGCTTACTCACCTAGGCTGGGTGGAGAGCAGGGTGGACCTGCCTACGTCCAGGTCCAGTGATGCGCCGTGGGCGTGGATGGGAAGCCCCTGGGGGGCACTGGGAGCACGCCAGGGGGAGGGTAGTGGTGGTGGTGGTGCACCACGGGTGGCCTGGGACGGTCTGCTCTCACGGCCAGGGGGGCTGCAAGCTGCAGGTCCTTGTTGGAGAGACACAAAGGGTGGCTGGAGAAACCTGTGGCCCCACAGGAAAGGGTCCTGGGCTGAGGGGCCATGGTCCCACTCAGACACCCTGATGCCTAAAATTCCTGGGAAAAGGCTCAAAACATTAGCGGAGATGGATGGAGAAGTACCTTTTTTTGGGAACTTCCAGGTGCACACCCCAAGTATGACCACACGTGGTTCAGTGGCATATATGATATCTACAACCCACCTGTAGTGCCCATCTCCCCTGGTGTCCACCCTCAAAAAACTAAGAACTGCCCCTGGGAGCCTCTCCAAGGGCTCTGAGCCTTCTGTTTCGTCTCCAAGCCCTCTTGCAGGTGCTCCTTCAAAACACTGTGTCCTTGGCAAAACTCAGGAATGTGTGAGACAGTGCCCAGTGATCTCTAAACATCACCTAAAAATGTGAGCAATCCAGGGAAACCCTTGTTAAAAATAGTTTAGGAATTGGGCATCTAAGGATAGGTTCAAATTTACCTACCCCTTACCAGGCACTGGACACATTTTGGGAAAATCCCTTCAGGGATCTACATGCCAAAATATGGCAAATAGTGCTCAGGAGCAACAGATTTTCAGTGAGACAGGAACTAGAGCAGTGGGGCTCCAGGAATTATCACAAAATCT
The DNA here is from genome assembly GCA_035222235.1 of Margarornis squamiger. NCBI lineage: Eukaryota > Metazoa > Chordata > Aves > Passeriformes > Furnariidae > Margarornis > Margarornis squamiger. Next base: position 1,252,298 of record JAWWTY010000002.1, read on the forward strand.
GTGCTTCAGCTCTAACCCATTTGATACTGCCAGGCCAGATTTTACCAGTGAAAGAATCTGCAACACAGATATTCACAAAATCACAGAATGGTTTAGCTGGGAAGGGACATTCAAGACACTCTCATTCCAAGCCCCTGCTGTGGGCAGGGGCACCTTCCACTAGCCCAGTTTGCTCCAACTTGGCCTGGAACACTTCCAGAGATGGGGCAGCCACAGCTGCTCTGGGAAACCTGTGCCAGGGCATCACCACCCTCACATGGAGGAATTCCTTCCTAATATCCAGCCTAAACCTACTCTTTTTCAGCTTCAAGCCATTCCTCATTGTCCTGTTACTGAATGCCCTTGCCAAAGGCCCCTGTCCAGCTTTCTCCCTGCTGTTTGCAGGCAGGGAGCTGCAGCAGCAGATACTCAGTGTAGGTGTCTTGTGTACAGGCCACATGGTTTTCAGAGCTGGACTGACTCTGGGCTGCCCTTGTGAGAGGGGACATTCTTCCCTGGGGCCCTGTCACAGCACGAAGGCAGGCTGTGCCCTCTCAGGATGAGGCTTCTGCTGCTGTGGGTTTGAAGATGTGCACGGTCTCTTAGACATCCCAGACTTTCTGTGCCTTTTGTCCAGGCCCTGTGCCCTCCCCAGATACCACCCATGGCTTCGTGTGAGCAAAGGGTGCCCCTCATGCCCAGGTGGTGTTACCTGCTTACCTGCTGCGTGTGCTGGGGTGGGGCAGGGCCAGCTCTCACGGGCTGTGTGAAGGCCATGGGTGGCAGAGCCTTCAGCATCATGTTCTGCATCATGATCTGGTGCATCTGAGCATTCTGCATCAGCATCATCTCCACCATGTCTGGGAAGACGTCACCCCACGCCAAGAAAGAAAATGAGAGCTTTATCAGTAGCTGACAAGCCAGAAGAGGCAGGACAGTAATCACACAGACTGGTCACTGCCAGCAAGGCAAAACAGCTGAAAAGGGCACGTGAAGAAGACTGGCACTATTTGCCCAGACAGAGCAAAATTAACGCCTATGAATGAGACTGTTCGTGCCAGCTTTGCTGTTTGTCTTCCCCTCTACAAGAAAGCTGCTGCTGAGCATCTTCTGTCTGTTCTGTGCCCCGCAGGCCCACACCTCTGCCTGTGCTGAGGGGCTAGAGAAGGGCTAGGGCTGTAGCTCTCCCTCCCTCCAGGATGGACAGGCTCCTGACTGTGCCCTCCATTGCTTCAGCCACAGGTCATGGATTTCCATGCCAGAAGTTTCCCCAAATTTGTCTGATATTGCAGTGCCACCTTGAGAGTCCTCTGACTCATAGAATCATAAAGGATAGGAAAGACCTTTAGGATCATCTAGTCCAGCCCTCAAACTGTCACTGCATGCACATCAGATCTCCTTACTATGATCTCTGGCATCACAAAGGGCCTGTGCAGTGTAAATAATTCGCCTGGGGGGAGGTGAAGAGGAAGAGGGAAGAAAAAAAAAGAAGGGAAAAAACCCAAAGGCAAGACAACTCTCCTTTTCCTTTTTACTGGCCATACAAAAAGCATTGTACAAGTAGCAGCTTCAGAAGAGTCATGCATGGATTGGGACTATTTTGTTTATGAAAATAAACTCTTATTCAAAAAATCCAGACACTTAGATGAAGAATGAGTTGAGAAATATTGCAGTTCTATGACTAAAAATGTCTGTGTGGGTTGAAGACACCTTTGGCTGAAGGCTGAGCCAGGAAAGTAAGTCATCCCAGGTTTTAGTTCATGTATTATTTCATAGTAGCATCCACCTATGTTTAGAAACAAACCCTTTTATTGGCATTGCACTGTATTTAAAATAGCCCTTTCAGCTGTTCTGTCTTGTTTCCAAACATGGGGCACAACAAAAGCCTGAGGAGACTGAACAGCAGGTTAGGAAGCAACAGAAGAAATAAACCAGGTTTTAGAACCCCGTTTGTCACTTTTGGAGTCATCTCTGCACATGAGTTTGACCTTGTTAATGTTGCTCAGTGCCAGGAGTCGAGCTGTTTTGCTTTCCCAAGCTCCCCTTGAGTTTGTAGCCCTTCTTTCTTTAGTTTTAGTGACAAGGGTTTGCCTGAAAGCCTCCCAGAGTGCAACTCCCACAGCTCCACCAGCAGCCCACTCGTGAAACAGCACGTCACTGACTGGCTTGGACACTGTCCCTTGCCCCTTTCCCCTTGCCATGACACCTGCCCTGCCCTCTCTGGGCCTGCTGATGGGATCTGGCAGAGAGTGCCTTACCTTCTTTAATGCTTCCAGAGCGGGGGGCTGCGAAGGCCTGGGCTGGGGGGATCTGTGTGATCAGGGGGGATGGCTGAGGCAGCTGCTGGATGATGGTGGCAGGCTGAGGTGGCATCTGCAAGAGGGAGGGAAACAGAGAAGTTTGGGTTGGTCTTGGCCAGCTCCCTCATCTTTGGGAAGGGCTCTCCTCTGCCTGGACTTTAGGAAAGCTCTGGATGTTGCCTCCAGTGGGATGCTCGTGGAGAAGCTGTTGAGGTTGTGGGCTGCAAGAACAGACAGTGATGGGCACCAGAAACCAAATGGCCACTCCTTTTGCCATCTTGCCCCTGGGGTAAACCATGCATACTGTTGATTCTGGGTCTTATTTGTGAGATGATTTCCCTTAGGCTCTGCTGAGGGCAGCAGGGGTCCCACACAAGAGCAAGCATCATCCCTTTTGGAGGGATGAGCAGCTCCATACACCTCCCAAATGGTGGATGTCCCACACTGGCACAGCACAAGGGGTGTTTCCTGGGACACAATCCTTACCGCCTGCTGGATAATCCTCGGTGGCTCCACTTGGGGAGCTGGAAAAGGGAGCTGGTAGACTTGGGGGACAGCTCTGTGGTTCTGACAGTGCCCTCCAGCTGCTGGGGGTGGCTGTGAAAGCTCTTCCAGAAGGTGCTGCTCCTGCAAAATCAAGTATCTTCTCAAAGACAACCTGGTCACAGAAAGGCAGGCAGTGTTGTTATGCTCTGTGGACTGAATGGGCTTTACCCCCTGGGAACCTGCAGCAGGGCACAGCCAGGGCCTGCATTTACTTATGCACAAAAGTTTTTCTTCCCACGTATCTTGAAGCGCCAGCAAAAAAAGAACGGGGGTAAAAAAGGTGCAGAACAAGCAGCCAGAAGTCTGGGAAAACACCTCATTAATTCCACAAAACTAGGAATAAGTAACAGCTACTATTGTCCCTACTTTGGCAGCATTAAAAATCCCTTCTTTGCATTTTGGCACTACCCCAGAAAGCTTCTGATACAGCAGTTTGAGACAAACAGAATCAAGCCACCAACTACCCGAAGCAGGTGCTTATTCTGAATATCCCCCACATTCCAAAGCAGCAGAGCACTGAACACTGCCCAGCCCAGGAACCAAAGGGAAGGACAACCCTGACTCCACCACAGCAGTGGAGGTGCAGGTGACTGGGCCCTTTCTGGCCACAGGGAGGGCTCTTACCCTAAGCTCCTGCAGCAGATCCTTCCTTCGCCGTAGGGCACTCTGGAGCATGTCCTCAGGTCTGTTCCCTGGAGGAGGACAAGTCCATTATCTTCTCAAAGGATCACAAATACAGAGTTATCACAGCACTAATTCGGGAAATGTGTTGTAAGATACCCTGACTTCTTCCACAAGAGGCTTTTGGCTACTTTTCCTGTAGAATACATGTATGGATGGGGACTTTATGCCACGTGCAGTCACAGCTGCTCAGCAGCTCTACAAAGGCAGGGCACCTTCCCTGAAATAAAGTCTTCAGATTGGTCTCTAAAGCCCTCTTTTAACTTTCTAGTTAGGAACTCGTTTCAGCCTGAAATTTCTAGATCTACTCTGTACATGCAGAGGATGACTGACTGTTGTGACACATCAAAACAAGCTCAGTTTTGAATGTCAGTTTTTCCTTTTTTTTTGGTTCTGAATCAACTTCCTTTTCAGCTCTTCCCACATGTGGTTGATTTTGAACCTGCTTGAAATGAAAATAAGGAAGAATGTTTTCAGATACATTGGAGCCATGTCTGGCATCTGCTCTGGAAAGCATCACTTTGTATTTTGAAACTGTAAGTTGTTATAGGGAGCTTTCATTTTTGGAAGTTTCCAACTATTTGTGCCTCAGCTCAATGAATAGGAACCCAGGTTACAATCTACAAATATCACTGAGCTTCTACTGGCAGCCTTTAATCTCTAGTTAATATAATTATAAACTGGGATGGGATCATCTACTGAAGAACTCCTGCCTGAGAGCATCACTAAGCCCTTTCCAAATTATGCCCATAATTAGAACAAATGCTTCTCTTACTTGCAGCTGGGAGAGGTGACTCCATCTTCTGTAGGTTCTCCTGCTCATTTTCTAGTCTCTGTTGGTAGAACCATAACAAGATCTGGTTATGAATCAGCACAGCTCACAGGAATTTCCAGCCCTACCTTACGGCACAGGTTTGGGGTGGAAGAAATAAAGCAGAAGTGGAGACACACGGTGGCCCTTAAAGGAGTAGGAAATGCTTCACTACAAATCTAGCTACAGTAGAAGAAAAGTCATGCTTCCAACTGCCCAGGCTATTCCAGACCTGAAAATTGATAGCATGGTGAATCAGGAGATTTATACATAATTTACTTTGTAGGGAAAAGAGCTGGATCAAATGAAGAACCTGATAATGGTGCACTAATAAGCCTAAAAGGCCCCAATCAGCCCTCCCTGGGGTTTCATCCACACCTGCCACTCCTGTGCCCCTTTAATCTCAGCTCCAGGTCTTCAGTTCATACCTGAGCTCTACTGGACTGGTCTGCAGTTCAACCCCAGCCAAGCTGTGACTAGCTATGGATTCTTTTAACCTTGATCCCAACCTTCAGTCACTTCCCAGCTTTGCAATGGACCTGCCTTACTGCTGTGATCTTGGCTGAACCTGGCCACCACCTCTGGCTCTGCCCCCAGCTGGGAGCTGCCAGCTAAGCCCCTGCTCTGCTGCTGTGTTACCATGCTCAGCTCCTTAGGGAGCAGCTGGCCCTTGCTGCTCCCTGATGCTCAGAAATTGGAGACCTTTCACTCCACTCCCACGCTCTCCCCGTGCCTGCACCCTGGTGAAAGCTTTGCCCTCAAGGGGCTGCTGCCTTCAAGAAGAAAAGGCTCCACTGTGGAGACAGGTTTGAAACCACTCCCAGCACCCACATCTCCAGGGAAATTGCTTTTCCTCCCAGATTAGCGCAGCTAGTCAGAGCATGGTGCTGATAACACTGAGGCTGTGGGGCTTGATCCCTGTATGGACCATTCACTTACTTATGACTTGGGCTCAATGATCTTTGTGGGTCCCTCCCAGCTCAGAACACTCTGTTCTGCTCCAGGTTAACTCTCTAGGTGGCTTCTGGAGGACACTGAAGCAGAAGAGCCACAGCAGTGGATGTCAGGTGTGCTGAGGGTGGAGGAAGAGGGCAGAGTGGAGAGCCCAGAGTGCAGAATCACAGCAAAGGGATTCCCTGCAGCACCTCACACGCTCCCAGCAAGGGTCTGCCCACATTTCACCAGGCAACATAAGTGAAAGCAGGCATGAAACTGCATGAAAACAATCTGAGGTCCTCTGTATCCCAAATTTACTCCTAAACTTTGGCTGTCACAACTCAGACTGGTTTTGAGTGGCATCTCCCCTGAGATCAAAGTCTATTTAATTTACTGCAGCTCCAATGTTATTTAAAGAAGTGACAGGAGCTGTAGCACCACTGCACATTGCTCTGCCTCTGCTTGCATGAAGACAGAGGTTCTCAGCTGGTTACAGATCCCCCATTGCACCTCAGCAGAGGTATATTTTAAAATACAGTGCTAATGCTTAAACAGGCAAGAACAAAAAGCAGAGCAAAGGCGGCTGTCACAGGTTCAGGAGGATTCCCAGGCACAAGATAAAGATGCTAAAACACAGCTGGGGTAGCCAAGCAAATTTATGAGTGAGCAAAGCAAATTTATGAGTGAGCAAAGCAAATTCCTTCCTATAACACAATAGCAAAGCAAATGTATTCTGTTGCTGGAATCTTGAATCACTGGACAGGAGAAGGAGATGGAGCAGGCACTTGGCAGGAGGGGCAGGCAGGCAGGGCACCTTCAGGGCACCCCCTGGACCAAAACCATGCACATCAGCACCTCCTCTCCCCTCCAGCCCAGGACCACACCTCGGGTCTCCTCTCTCTGGAGTGGAACTCTGCCAGCAGCAGCAGCCCAGGCTGCAACAGCTCAGGGTGCTGACTCCGGGCTGACAGTGCTCTGTTCTTCACTGTTCCTTTGGCAAAGGCCAAGTTCCATGTCACACTGATGTTTCTTTCTCCAAGGTTGAGTTCTCCACAGTGAAACTGGGCAGTGTTTTCTCACACCCCATCGACGAGCACAACCACAAAGCAAGCATGACAGGGCCCCAAACACAACTTTGGTCCCTGACACAGCGACCACTGCAGAATTATTCCCTTACCTTTTGTAGGAGTTTGAGTTTCAGTCGCGTCAGGTGATCCACCATGGAAGGATCTGCCATCCCAGCAGGCTCCTGGAAGAGCAGGCAGGCAAAACCAGGTGAAAAGGCTAAACAAAGGCAGGTAGGTTTCAGTGGTCATTTTCCCCCTCCACGATCTTCATAGGAGAATAATTCCATTATTAAAAAACCCCCCAATAAAACAAGCCTGGGAGAAACTGAGAGAAGAAGAAAAAAGCTTCAATTTCCCTCCCAGGTAAAAATGAGTGCAGGTGTTCACCACAGTGTCACAGACACAGCTTTTCCTGCCATTTCCCCTTGATACTTTTCTGTGCTGCAGGTTGTGACAGTCACGGGAGGGCAACTGAGTATTTATTAGTCTGTTCTTAGTGGTTGCCAACCTGGCCCTGGCAGGGTCACTAAGCCTGGCCTGTGTTGTTAGAGCCTTCCAAGCAGCCCAGGGTTCTGTGCCTGTAACCTGGTTGCTGAGTTTGTAGTGCCAACAAATAACTCAAGCAGTTTAATCTCCAGGTGTAGAGAAGCTTGTGTGCCTTTAGTGAAACAAGTGCCCTCAATATTAATGGGGGAGAAAAAAGAAGAAATAAAAGCCAATGGTCCTTTAACACAAGTCCAATGCAAGGGGTCAGGTTGTGATCTTACTGATTGATACCTGTTTGTCCTACTCTAAGGGGTCTGCTCACTTTTGACATAGCCCTTCACACGAGTTCTCCTCACCACACAGTGACTGAAAACTCCAAAAATGAGGGAGCATAGCTGGAACTCATCCCTGGCTAAGTTCAACAGTAAAGGGGCTGTGGTGTAACATCCTTTCACTTACCATCACCAAGCAGTCTGTAGAGTTGTCTCCCTTTCCCAGCAAAGCCCTACCAGCATAAAACAGGGTAAACATTTATCAATGACATCCATAAAACCAACATCACCTGATGGCCACAGCAAAACTGGGACCCACAGAGTCACTGGAGAAGTTAGAGAAGCTTCAGCATTAGGCAAAAACCCTTTTCTGATTGTTGATGAATGTTGAGCTGATGTTTTACCACCAGCTGGTTTAATACAATGACCCCTAAAAGTTAAATTTCTAAAGCCTTCCCTGCAGTATGAGCAGAGGGCTACAAGCAAGGCTGAAAGAAAAAAGACCCAGGTTATTAGAATTCCATTAAAAATACAGCACCATTGACTAAAGGGGAAATGAAGAGAGAGAAACTTCTCCTTGATGTGACAGGTAACCCAGAGGAAATCCAGCACCAGGTAAAAAAAAAAATATGTTTTCCAGTAAATCTGCTAAGGGATTCCTCTTTTCCCCACATTTGTGGGATTTCTCTTTTCCCACCCTTATGGATGTTTGGTCACAGGGTGATCCCTGCTTTGGGGACAGTTCACAACCTGCTAATAAATGACTCCTGAAATGTGCCAGCCAGACACAAGAGCTGCTGAAAGGGATCTGTTGCAGCACTGAATCCCAAACAAGGGGTCACACTTGAGCACAAGGGAGCAAAAGCAGACAAAAATTCAATGCTACAAAGGAATAACAGCAGTGCTACGTGCACCTCACAGGAGATAATTATTCTGCTCTATTTAGCAGGGCTGAAGTCAGAGCTTGGACACTGCACCTAATTTTAGACATGATGGTTTAAGAGGAGAAGAATTTGTGGTGCCTTTACAAAATGCAAGTTCTGAGGGAGATTTGTAAGAACTGGCTTTGTTTAATTAGTAAGTAGATAATAAGGACAGGGCAGCAACCTTTAAATAAATGAGAGGATACAATCAAGAACAAGGTGTGTGTGTGTGGGAGGGGAATCTGTCTGGAAAAGGCTGGGCATTTGGTTTAATAAGGAAGAGGAAAAGCATGATAAAACCCCTTAATTAACCAGTAAGATAAATGATGGAGCAGCTATGAAAGAAAAGAAACATTCACAGAAGTTGTTTACAAACAATATAGAAAAACCAATGTGTTGAACATTGTAGGACTATTAGATACTCCTCAGATACAGGAATGGTGAGGGCCATACCACTATTACATTTCTCTTTTTTTTTAATTTTTTTTTAATTTTCATACTTTATGCCCTTAATTTTAATTTTTAGTGGTTCTAAAAGGCAATATTAAAAGAACCAAACAAACTGACACACCTGGAAACATCCAGAGACCATAAACTTCCATGCCCTAGAGAGCAGTGTCTATCATTTCAGTCTTAGAAGACTGTTTTAATGTATTAAAAAAGAATAAAAAACCCCACACAAATCACCAAGGACATATAATTTCCTTCCAATCATCTTCTGCCCATTGTAAAGTTGCAAATTAACACTTGAGTGAATTAGATGAGCACTAGAAATCCTGACATTTCAACAGGCAAATACAATGCACCAGTTGTTTTATTTAAAAAAAAAATATAAAATTGTCACTAAACCAAAACCAATCAAGCCCAAACAAACATGATGGTGATGGCAACCAAGGTGATTAGAGGGGTGGAGCACCTCTCCTACAAGGAAAATCTGAGAGAATTGGGATTGTTCAGCCTGGAGAAGGGAAGGCTTTGGGGTGACCTATTGTGGACTTCCAGGACCTGGAGGGAGCTGAGAAGAAAGATGAAAAAAGGCTGTTCCCAAGGGCCTGGAGTGACAGGACAAGGGGGAATGGCTTCAAACTAAAAGACTGTAGGTTTAGATTGGATATTAGGAAAAATTCTTCCCTGGGAGGGTGGGCAGGTCCTGGCACAGGTTGGGCAGAGAAGCTGTGGCTGCCCCTGGATCCCTGGAAGTGTCCAAGGCCAGGTTGGATGGAGCTTGGAGCAACCTGGGCTGGTGGAAGGGATTTGGAACAAGTTGATCTCTAAGGTCCCTTCCAACTCAAACCATTCTATGATTCCATGAAACACAAAATACTCACTTTTAGCTGGAGCAAGAAGCCAAAGCAGCAATTAATTTTCAATTGTTTCTAAGTGACATCTGATTTAACAAATTTGCCATTACAAAGACCGTGATATTCTTTTTCCTTTTAATGAACTTATTTCTAAGCTTAAGTTTCTTCTCACTTCTCAGTGTTGTGGTTTAAAACCAAGAGGAAATGAAGCTCCAAGCAGCCTCTTCCCTCCCCCCAAGCCCCTCCAGTGAGAAAGGGGCAAAAAGGAGGAGGAAAATCAACACAGACTGTCCCTCAGAAACCTCTGCAATGGCTTAAACTTTCATCTCAGCCTGGCTCTGGATGCAGGTGGGCTTTGTGATGTCCAGGGAAAGCCTTGCTCAGCTTTTTCCCTGGAATACACCACTCCAGCCTTCTGTTCTTCTGCAATGTGGGAGACCAGGAAATTGCTACAAACTGGTTTATTACGAGGACACAATTATTATTCACATTTATTATGTGGACCAGGTTTCTTCCCACATCCTCCTTGTGTGGTGGGTCACAGGGGCACCCAGAGGGCAGGGAGGCAGCCCACAGGTCCAGGTCATGGCATGGACAACAAAATGTTTGAATTTGGGGCAGAAGTCCACAATTTTATGACCTTCAGAAAGCCAAATTAAGGGCCAAATGCATAAGAAGGAACAGACAGAAAAGGGGTTGCTGATTCACAAAAATGCACAGATTTCAGTGTTCTTTAGAAAGGAAACCCCAAGGTATTGCAGGTCACCTCTGAAATCTGATTAAAGTCTGGATTTTCCAGTGTGTTTTCATGTCTTCAAAAGACAAAGAAACCTCCCTTTTTTTCAGGTGACTCTTATTCATAATACTCACTATTAAGAAAGGAGCACCTCATTTCTCCCATGGTATCCCACAGTTGTCTCCAGAGGTCAGCTGTGCAGGGGCTGTGCAGGTCAAACCCTTGAGGGAAACAAACCCCAAAATTGGGACATAAAACAGACATAAAGTCGGTCTAGGTCTGCTGGAAAGGGCAACATTTCCTCACAGAAGTTTACCCTTGAGCTGGATGTTGACATTGGAGTTTAGGGATGTAACAAGAACTAACAGTTTTTGCAGCAGGATGTGCCATAGGAAATTACTCTGCCTCAATTAAAAGAGATCACCCAAGCCAAGGTGAGGGGAGAACACACAAAGGAGCTGGAGCAGCAATGCCAAATTGATGCATGACCTGTAGTACGGTCTTAAATAAGTTTATAATACGGTAACTCAGGGCTTTGGGGGCTCCAGAGACCACCACGAGGGACCCTCGTGAGGGTACGTATACATGTTATATACAAATCCCCTTCTAAGGGTACGCATATATATTAATAGGCGTTGGGAATGGTCAGGAATGTGGAAGAGAAACGAGAATAACCACGGAAAGCAGACCTATTATCGGGTGGCACTTCGGCGAGCTGACCCCGCAGACACCCGGCGCGCCGAAACCAGAGCCCCCGGCTTCCAAACCCCGCAGGGCGGGTCCCGCAGGTCTCCCTGAGGCGCCGGCGTTAGGCTTCAGGCACCAGCGGCCGCTCCGGGGCGAGGCGTCCACGGAAAGGCGCGGCTCCCGGGCGGGAATCGGAAAACGCGGGAAACGAGGGAAAGCGCGGGAAAAGGGACCGGCGGGGGCGGGAAGGGGAAAGGACTGTGGGGGAAGCTCCGCCCCTTTTATGCCATTGGCTGCTCCCGAAAGTAGGCGTGGCCACGGCTGGCGGCCCGTTTGAAACGGCGCGGGCGCCTCCCATTGGCCGCTGTCGCGGGAGGGGGCGTGGCTTGAGCGGGCGAAGTGGGCGTAGCGCGGCCGGTCCCAGCAGCCACTCAGCGCGGGGGTGGGCGGGGCAAGAGGGGGAGGACCCCTCGCCATTGGCCGGCGGGCCGGGCGGGAGCGACATTGCGACCAATCAGCGGGCAGCAGGCGGGGCGGGCGGAGCGGCGGGGGCGGTCAAGATGGCGGCGCCTCAGCCCCCCGTGAGGTGACGGCGCTTGGGGGCTCCGTACGCCGGGCCGGGATGGACCCCGAAAAGGAGCAGCAGGAGGCGCGGCGGCGCAAAGTGGAGGCCGGCAGGGCCAAGGTGAGGGCGGGGGAGCTGCAGGCGGCGGGAGGAGACCGTGAGGGTGGGTGGGTGTGCGGGCTGAGGGGCCGGCGGGGCCTCAGCACGGCCCCCGCCCTGTGTCCTGTACCGGGAGCCCCCCGGGGAGGGTTCCCGTCCTGCAATATAAGTGTGGAAATGGGGGAGTGTGGGGGTTGTGATGGAGAGGGAGCGCAGGGCACGCACCTTCCCCCGGTGCCGGCGCGGGTTGGGCTGGGTTGGGTCTGCTCTTCCCGAGCTCTCCCGTTCTCACCCGCTTATTTGGTTATGTTGTTGTTTGGGGGGACGCTGCGTTTCCGGGGGAGTACCCCAAGGAACAGACCTTGTGTGTTTTATTGTTTCTTGTTGCAGGCTGCAAGTGCCTCCTGAGGGGCAGGCTCTGTTCTCTGCTCTGTGTGACAGGAACAGCACCCAGGGATGGCTGGGGCTGTGCCAGGGTGGGTTTGGTGGGTCTCACGGAAAGGCTCTTCCCCCAGAGGGTGGTGGGCACTGACCAGGCTCCCCAGGGCAGTGGGCACAGCCCCAAAGGCTGCCAGAGCTCCAGGAGGGTTTGGATGATCCCCTGGAGCACAGGATGCGACCCTTGGGGATGGTCCTGAGCAGGGCTGAGGGGTGGGCTGGATGGTCCCTGTGGGTCCCTCCCAGCTCTGCGTGTCCTGTGATTAGCAGAGCTGGGTTGGGTTTGCTGGTTTCCAGTCGTGCTGGTGGCACACACCTCCTGCCCTGCAGGTGCCTTCCCTTGGGTGCAGCGTTGTGGGACTGTGCAGGGGTGATATAAAAAGATAACATTCTCCTACTAATTACTGTCTGCAAGCATGTGATTAACGCTTGACGTGTGTTAACCCCTGCAGGTAAAAGAGCTGCTTCGTTTTGGTAACGGTGTTCAAGAAGCTGGTTAGAAATGCCTGGTTGCTTTTCTTTGAATTCAGTGTTTCTACTGTTTTTTGAGCTGGTTTTGTCATATTTCCCTTCTGGTTATCCCTTGCCAATCTGTGGCTACAGCCACAGGTTGAAGAGTTCCATTAGTGTGTCAACACTCGGGATAATATTTCTCTTAACTCTCAGTGCAGGATCTGTTTATAGTGAGAAAAATGTGTTCAACTGAGCTTGAATAAGTTATCAGTTCCCACCTGTTGCACAGCTGTTGTTTGCCATTGGAAAAAAAAGCACAGACTTGCATTACATTTCATGTTGTCTGTGCAGAGCCAGTGTTGCATTTGCTATTTTTCTGCACTTTGTGTTAAATCTCTCTCATCTTCCCATCTGAAAAAAAAGCATTATTGGCAGCCCCATCAATGTTGCTGCTGCGTGGTATCACGTACCTGGTATGCTGAGAGGAGAGGAAAGGGGGTAGAAAGGCAGAGATAGATGTAGTGCTTCCTCTGCTTATCCAAATGTCACAGTCCCTTGGCTGGCAGGCTGTGGGCACCAGGAAATTTTAAAAACCCACTTGGATGAATGAATGGGAGCAATATCCATTGGGGCTTAGTGAACAGAAAGGTAGTGTGTTGGGGTTTGTAAGGGAATTTGAGATGCACATCCCTTACTATGCTCATACCCAATTTCTGCTTTTGTATCTTACATAGCGAAGTTGTGGAGCTGACTCATGGAACAGGTGCATATGGGGCTGGTTGTTGGAATGAATGGACCTTTGGTCTTGGTGTAGCCCTCTGTGTGCTCTTAATCCCCCAGGAGGATGTGGTCATGCTGCTGGAGATGGTGGGCTGCAGGACTGGAACTTCCTTCAGAAACTGCTTTGGAAAGCTCATATTTAAAGGAAACGTTTCTCCTCTTTTGTTCTTTTGCTTTTCTTTTATCTTGTTTTCTTTGTACTGTCCTCCTCTAGAACACTAGTGCAGTTTTGAAAGGGAGGAAGGACCGTGAACAGGTACAGGTTTTCCTTCCTGTGGAGTAGCTTAAGGTGATCCCATCTTCAATCTGACACAGAAGTGTTCAGTGTCCATCAGATCAGCTCCCTGAATCATCTCACCACATCACTGCCCAGGTGACAGGGGCACAGCAGGGAGGCTGGTTGTGTGTTTCAGGCCTCTCTTGCAGTGATGATAACTGCTCCAGTCTGGAGGTGTGAACTGCTGGGGACCTTTTTGCCTTGCACTGACATCCCCCCCAAAAAATTCATTTTATTATTGGCATCCTTAGATTTTAGTCTGCCAAGCGATGACTCAGGAAAGAAACACAACGTGAATGCTTTCGTTTTCAAATCAGTACTTGCATTCTTCTTTTTCATACAGGAGTAAAAATTCCATTATTGAGATGCATTTAAGTTTAAAAAAAAAAAAAAAACAACAAACTCAACTGTTTCATTAGTTGGACGTGGTAATGATTTGGCAGGGAAGTACTGACTGTATCAGATGCTTCAGGTTCCTGTTTTTAATAAATGCAATGCTGATAGCCAAGGTAGTAACTGAGAAACAAAACAAACCCTAACTAGTCAGTGCTTCTTTTTTTTTCTGTTTTTTTTCCTCTCCCACATTAGCTAGTCTGGATGATGGCCACCTGTGCCTCTACTTAGAGAGCTCTCTGTGCCACACCTCAGGTGTGAGCAGTTTTTGTTCCCCCTGCATTTTACACCTCAGGAGCTGAAAAAGGAGTTCAGCTTTCCCTCTTCATCATTTTGAGGAAGCTCTAGAAAATGTTCCTACCCTGTTGCTTGTGTTTGCTGTATCCAGGAGCTCAACCAAGGTTTGTTTGGACAACCTGTTTCTGTTTGGGTGTGATGTGTTTTGTTGTTTGTTCAGTTCCATTTTCTCTGGGTGTCAATTTTGGTCCTGATTTCTGAAACATATAAAGCAGCACATCAGCTTTCACCTGAGTGGTCCTGGTGAAATTAAATTGTAGGGTGTTGGTACCCACAGAGTTCTGGAGAGGTGCTTTGGATGCTGTGCTGGGCAGCGCTGTTGTGTTTCACCTTGGCTAAAAGGGAAGCTTTTGCTTTGCACGTTTCAGGAAAGCAAAGGGAGAGTTAGATCCTTCAAAAGGGACGTGATGGGGTCTCACTGTGATGAGGGAGAGGCTGTTGTGTCATGCTTTCTTCACATTCACACTCACTGTTTTGTGTTGGGTCACTGTGAACCTGATACACTTTTACAGTGATGCTTAAATTTGTGTAGCTGATTGAAGGCTTTGGAAACCTGATATTGCTCTAAATAGAGGTTTTCCCCTTTCAGTGATTCCATAGATCTGGAGCAGATTTGACTCCAGCCACTCTACTAAGTCCAGTAGTTCCATAAAATTTTGGTGTAGGTGGATATTTTTGCATGATATGTATTATAATTTCATATGTATAAGGCATGTGAATGAGACAAAATGATGTTTATTTTCTTTGGCTGTGTCTTTATAAATTTATGGCTGTGTGTTCAGTCGTGCCAAATCTTGGTATTTGAGTGTCAAATACTTGGTGCCCCTTCATGAAATCATTAACTGCTCTCTGCAGTGCCCACTCTCTCTGCCTTTCCTTTCTCATCTTTTCTGGTGGTTTTACTTTTTTCCTGCTTCAGCAGTTTCCTCTACTCTGTTTTCCTGCAGGTTTCCTCTTGGCCTGTGTTCCCCATGTTATCAGGTTAATTAGTGCTATAGCTATTCTTGACATATATTGCCATCAGTAAGTGCTAGAGTTAACACACCTGATTTCAGAGAACAATATTTGTGCCTCACTACAGTTTTATGCACTGGTCTGTTCATTTTGCTTTTTATGAAACACACAGGACATCTGGCGATCTGCATTAGGTATGAATAATAACTGTAGAAATTACAGAAGGTCCTGTTAAAATTAAGCTGTTTGTACCTGAGTGTTTTATCAGCTGGTCAGAAACAGGCTGCTCAGAGTAGCAGATGTGTAACCATATTTCTGTTGAGTAGCTGAGCTGGCAGGTGGAAGTTGCCATAAGGAGAGGAGAGAGCACTGAACTAGATCCACTTCACAACCTGAGAAGACATGGGCAAGATTTTTGTGCAAGGTGGCTGTTTGACAGGAAAACAGCTGCCAAGCAGTGGATTTTCATATGTGTTGCAGGTAGAACTTGGCAATGATGTTTACATCCAGCCATCATTCTAACTATCTGTTTTATCTCCTCACAAGGACATAACACTACACTTGGTAATCTGTGGCTTTAACCTTGAGGAAGGCTTTTGCCCTATGAGAAGGGTGCCTGGATTTATGCTGTGAGGGGGATGTTACTTGGAAATGCTGCCTAAACACAATACTAGAGTTGAAAATAACAATAATCCTTTTTAAGCTGTTTAAGGTGCTGGGGAGAGTTGGGTAATAAATTCTGTCAGTGACATTCTTTACAGGTCCCTGGGGCTTCGTAGAGCTGTGATAGCCTGATAAAGTAGAGCATCTGATTCTTCAACAGAAGAAATTAAAATGACCTGGCTTAATTGATTTTCTATTTATGTACTGGAGGCTGCTTTCTGGCGAGGAAGTTTTGCTGTATTCTCTTAAGAGGGTGGCAGGGAAGGAGCATGAGGATTCACTTCCGTTAATTTCCATCTCAAAGCTTAACGCTGGCAAGGATCTGTTTAGATATATTTGTAGGGGTGTGCTGCCTTTGGCACCATGACAAGGGGGTTCTTCTTTTTGCTGGT
This sequence comes from Margarornis squamiger, assembly GCA_035222235.1. NCBI lineage: Eukaryota > Metazoa > Chordata > Aves > Passeriformes > Furnariidae > Margarornis > Margarornis squamiger. Next base: position 1,268,334 of record JAWWTY010000002.1, read on the forward strand.
CTTGCAGAAAGGCTGCTCAATTATTATTATTTTTTCCTGATGCTTCTAGTATATTGACAAGTCGCTCCTTTACTGATCTGCCTTGCTGTAATTCTGGATTGTCATTAACACACAAAGTTTCACTGAGTAAAATCTGATCCTTGCGTTGAAGTGAGTCTTTAGTACAGGTGTGAGATTTGTTGCTTCATGGCACAGTCATCCAGCATGGTGTGAGTTCGTGGAAAGTAGGAGGATAAAGCAGTTTTTCTGCAGATGTATAGATCTTATCAGGACAGGATCTTCATCACCCATGACCGTGTTAATCTTGTGCTCCTGCTACCTTTTCCTTGCTTACCTCTCCCTCTACCTCTTCCAATCTTTCGTGCACAGCTTGCTTACTTCAGACAGCGAAAAGCAAAGAGCGACGTCGCGCAGCCGCCGAAAAAGGCGGCGCAGGGGAAGGGCTCGGCTGTCCACGCGCATGACCTTCCGGAGAAAGAGCACACAGTAGCTGCCAGAGGGGTTGGCAAGGCCCTAGAGAGCAAGGATGAAGACACCAACCTCCCAGAGGCAACAACAGAGACTGAGGTAAATCTTTGCTTGCCGTCGCTTCGCCCCGTCCGCGCATAACGAGGGTGCCAGGTGGTTGTTTGGCTTGGTTGGGTACGAGCTCGCTGGCACTGCCAATGAGCTGCCCTTGAGAAGGAAGGAAACTGGTGGGTTTTCACTTGTAAGAATTCCCTCTTGGACAAAGCGTGGGCAGTTATTGAGTAAGGCATCTCCATGACATGGTATTGTCAGGGAGCTGTTGGCCTGCTAAACTGAGGTCTTCTGCTGCCATGGACTTCTCCTTGGGCAGACTTCTGCTTCTGCAGCTGTGACTTCAGGAGATGGCCACTCTGCACTGAGAGGTAGAGCAGATGGGCACAACTGCCAGGGCTTTACAATGCACAGCATTAGTTTGGTTTTGTATGGCTTGGCTGGCTCAGTATGCTTAATGTTGTCTGAAAAATTGTAATCTATTACAGCAAGCACTCAGTAGCCATCGTAAAGCCAGCATAGATGTTATTTCCACTGCTAGATTTGTTTAAAAGGTGACTGCTTGTGCCTCAGTGTGGTTGTGCTGATGACCCTGTAAAGGTGCTCTTGTTCTCTGGGCAAAGATTCGTGAGTTTTGGGAAGGTGGTGCCTTCTGCATCAAAAGCATCTCCCCAGCTGTTGGTGTGTTTTCACAACACAGCACGACAGCACCAAAATGAATGTATTTGCAAACCTGCCATAATGAAGGGTACAATTTTCATGTGTTATCCTGCTTTCTGTTTTGAGGGTATCCCTGATGCTTTCATGGGACCTTCCAATGTAACGTAAAGGGGTTTTATGAACCTACACCCCAAAGTGTCTGAGAAAAAACATACAGTGTTTTGTCAGTCAGCCATAGTGGTTTCCTCACTGCATTCACGTGAGCTTAAATTAAAAAACAAACAAAAATCACTTAGTGCTTCTGAACAGCTTTGGTCAAAATAGCTGGTTTGTGAAGCAACTGGAATTCTAGGTTACCTGGAGAGGGCACCTCCAGGGAGACAGGAATCATTGGGAACTACTTCATGCAGACTCAAAATACAGGGAGGGCTGTGGGCTGCCTTTTCCAAATAGTGCTCTAGTCGTCTTGGTCTTGTTGTGAATTTTGTGAGAGGGAAGCATCTTTCAAGACATCAAGCTACTTTAAGTACATGTGTCAGAAAATAGGGCTTCTTTTGTAATTACCTGAGTGGTTTTAGCGTGTTTGTTAAATAATCTCCTGTCACTTTGCTGATATTTAGTAGTAGGTTGAAGATTGCTCAACTGTATTGGCCAGCCACGACAGCTGAGGATCAAACATGGAATCTCAGTGGTGAGGCTTAGCCCTAAATTTAAGTAGACATTCATAATGATTTTTGTTTATTTGCTTTTGCAGCTAATTAGTTCATTTCACCATGGAAGACCAGCTGGGCTTAGCATTAGTCAGTCTCACTGATATGTTGGCTCACAGCATGGACCTTTCTGGTTCATGTGCTCAGGGTGTTTCCAAAATAATTGATTTTACTTGTTTTCTTTTTTTCCCCCCCCTCATTTTTCCTTGTTTTCCTTTAAAATGGCCACGATTTAGTGTTTGTTTTATTTGTTTACTTACCAGGGGAATGCTGATTTGTCCAACTGGGATGCACTGAACAATGATCATGCAACTGAAGTAAGTGTGAAGGAATGTATCTTTTGTAAAAAAAGTGCTGTACAGGTCTCAAAGAAGACTGTGATAATTGGTTGCTAAAATTATTAATTGGGCATTGTTATCAAATGTGATAAAACTTCTGCTATTTCACTGTTTTGCAGTCTGAACCAGGCACTTTTCTGTCTGCACAGGTTTTGGCTGTGAAATGGGTTGCTAAGAAGTTTTAGTGAGGTTGTAGACTTTGTCCAGAGAAATTTGACTGATGTTTCTAATTGAACAGTAGATTCATTCTTCATTGTTTCGTGCAATACAACCAAAAAGTATTTAAAATAAGCTGCAAGATACTGTATATCCTCTGTGAGAATTGTAACAGTATTGCTCCTAAGAAACCACTGTTATTATTCCTCAGCAGTCAGCACAGATGGATGTAAAAATTTTGGGGGTTTGGTAGTATTCTGCCTGCCCCCCTCCACAAATGGAAGGTATTTAAACCCCAATACATGCCAAAATGGCATGTTGCCACCCTTTGGTGCCCTGGAACCACGACGCTCTTCATTTACTTTTGTGCCTTAAAGTATCACGTAAAAATATGTTATCTATGAATGTTTTTTATTTGAAATTTTTAAGAATGAAGGACTTTTTTGTGTATAATATTTTTATTAAATGCGAAGTCCTAGTGTTGAATTACTTTTAAATTTGAATTTGCCTAGGACTTCACCTTGAAGCTGAGTTTCTTTTTAGACTAACTGCAAACCAGAAATGATGTATTCTTTTAGTGAATAAATACGTTTCTGTTCCTTTCCTGAAGAAAGACAGGACAAATTCTGCTGCAGAATACAGCGAGGCTGATGCTAAGATGTGTCAAGCAAGGATAGCTGAGCTGGAGAACAGACTTGTGGAGAAACAGGGAGCAGTGGAAAGACTCACTGCACAGATGGATGAACTGCAGGACCAGCTCACCCAGCACGACGACTCTATGCAGCTCCAGGTGTGTTTCATACAACTGGATAAGGGGATAAAACTCTTTTATTTTAATCCTAAAAATACTTAGGCAGCAAAACTTAACAAAAGTATTGTTTTTAGTGAGAAGTGCTTCACCTTGATAGCTGCAAAATTCAGCATCCTCCTACAAAATACTGAAAAATTCTGTTTTGAATTCCCTTTCTCTAGCAGTTCTGTGTAAAGGTAAATTATTACCAGGTGCTTCCTAAGAAGAGTTACTTGCCCCTTTACATGGTTTTTTTTTCTCCTTCTGGCACTAGGGAAGCAAAGACATTTCCTGTTGGTGAGAAATAAATTGAAAAGACTAATGTGATTAACATAAAACAGAATGAATATATCCTCTCTCATGGTTGAAGGGAAGAGCTAACAGATAGGAAACAGTTTAGGGAGTACTAAATACATTCATTTTATCCTTTTTGAAAACTTCATTGCTTTTGCATTAATAAGAGCTACAAATTTTGAAGTAAAAATGTTCATTTCATTACTGGCATCCTATAATTAGTTTAAAAAGTCACTTTTGGTTAGGTTTGCCATCCTTGAGATCAGTGTAAGCCTCCTCTCTCATCATGCCTGCCATTGGAACACCTCCGGTGCAAGTTTGTTAAAAACAGATTTGCTTCAAGAAAACTTAACTTGGTTCCAGATCTGCTAGGAATATTTTAATTCCAGTTTTAATTTCTCGTGACCCCTCTAGGAAACTACTGTTCAGGAGCAGAATGAAATCATCAGGAAGCTCACCAGCTGCCTTCAACAGGCAAAGCAGGAGCGGGATGACCTGCAGGAAGAGGCTTCGCGTGTGGCTGGGCAGATCCAGGACCTGCAGCTCCAGCTCCATCAGGTGTGCCTCTCCTTGCCTTGCCAAGACAGGGAGAGCAGCTCTGGGCTGGGAATGCAGGAACATGCTGAGCTGACCACACAGCTCTTCAGGGTTCAGTTTGTGGCACAGCAGCGAAAAGGGTTTCAGGGCAAGGTGGAGGTTTGTTTTTCCCAGAGAAGTCCCAGAAATATCCTCGTATTTTCTGCTTGCTTGTGTACTATTTTGGGAGGTCATTACATTTCCTTGTCCATCAGTTAAGCCCTTATTAGGGAACTTTGCACAATGTTGTCAGTGGTTTGGAGTCTGTACACCACCGTTACTGTGATAATTTGGGTTTGCATTGTGATCATTTTTCCTTTATCAAAGAAATCTGAGTTTATACTGGGGCAACTGAACAGCTCAGCTATTGAACAGAAACTTGCTGTGCTGAGGTAATGTGGCTTGGCTCAAAGAAACAGCTTTAAAATAACATGAAGATGGCTGAAGCAACCCCCTGTGGCACATAGGAACCTGCTTCAGGGCAACAAGGTGGTCACAAATGTAATCCCTGGATAATGATGGATACTGCAGCCTTTCTGCTACTTTAAAATGTTTTTTTAAAACTGCTTTATTCTTTTTTGGTGACGCTCAGCGTTGTAGTGGCTGTTCTCTCTGAGTCTATGCATTTGTTGTCTTTGGAGCCTTGGAGTATAAGAGAAATATTTCTGTATATTTACCATTTCAGGTTTGCAGGGTGAGAATTACCCTAGGTGGGATTACATGTCTTAAATGTCTGGATAGGAAAGGAAGGGGGTTTAGAAATTAAAAAACAAACCTGGGACTTTTTACTCTGGGGATTATCTTGAAGGAGATAATCACCTGCTAAATGAAATCTTGTAAAATAACAAAAAAATACTGCTTTCTATTTGCAATTCTGATTGCTGTTGGCAAAACAGGCAGTAATAGTGGAAGTTACTCTACAGAAGTTTGTTGGGATTTGCTCCATAAGCCATTGAAAGACAAAGATAAAGCCTCTAAATGGCACCTTGGGCATATTCTGAATAGTTCTAGTGATGAGGTGCACATTGTTTGTGGAAGTTTGTCAGTTTTGGTAACAGATGAAAACACTAATGCTATCTTAAATGTTATTTCTTGGTTGTAGCAACGTCTTTAGAAAAAGATTTTTAAAATTAATAAAACACATTTCATGTTACTCCTGTGGTGGAAATGTTTTCCTTTCATTTGAAGGGATGTGGAGGGGGAAAACCCCAAACCTTTTAGTAAGGGGCTGTAAACCCTTTGCAGAGGAGACTGGTTTTGTTCATTGTCCTCTTACTGGTATGTCCAGTTTGTTGCAAGTTCTGCTTCATATTGGAGGAATTCAATGTGATTAAATTTCTTGGTTTTATAGGCTCATAATGTTAGATGATCCGTCATAAGGATGAAGTAATAGTATCTAAAACATGACAAGGCATTGTCTGACTTCTTAGGGAGATTCTGATTTGTTGAGAATGAAAAGGGTAAATCCCTCCTAAGTGAGTACGGAGTATTTTATGCAGACAGTGAGTCTTGTGTGTGAGGTGTTTGGATATAAACTTTCCATTTGACTGTGGGTGCCTTTGTGTGTTCAGGTTAATGAGATGCTGAGGAGTAAAAGTCTCAGGAAAAAGGAAGAATTGGAGGCCCAGCAGCAAATGACCTCCTTCCAGAACCGCCTCAGAGAGCAAAATGCACACTTGGAGAGGCTGCGCCAGGTGGCACAGGAGCTGGAGGCACAGCTAGAGTCCTCTCAAAAGGTAAAAACAGACACTGTTGGGTTGTTTTATAATATTTATTTCTAGTTTGGGGGTCACTTGGACCTGCTGTAGTGACATAATGATGGAAAAAGTCTTTTTCTATAGAAACAAATCTGTAGGGATTGTGGTTGCTAACATACACTAAAGGAGCAGCTTAAAAGCTCTGATTTCCCGTGAGAATGGAACCAGCAATGCCATGGGTAGGAGCCTTACATGTTTGAGTCAGATGAGTCAAGTTGGACATGGCTGTTCTTTGGCCTGCTCCTGCCTGTGGGAGGGATTTTCGCAGTGCAGGCAGATGTGAGGTGTCTGTAGCTCTCGATGTGATTTTATTTTTAATTAAAATTGCTGAAGTTTGAGACAGCCACTATTTCCTTTCTCTCTGGGGTCAGTGGCATACCATTTAGGCAATTTGATATTTTTTGTTACCCCATTTGAAGAGTCTTTCAGTAGTACTTTTCACTTCCTGTGCTTAAAAATCCTGTTGCATGGGCCAATAATGGTCATTATTATTCATGAAGGTGAATGAAAAGCAGGAGGCTTAAGGAAATTAAAATCATGTCATATTTCAGTGGCGTATTTTACATGTCATGTTTTATTTTTTTAGGATACCAAAGATAAAGAAAATCTGCTTGCCCAAATGAAAGAGGACATGAAAGGTAGAATGCAAGAGCTACACAAAAGCATAGATGAAAAGGAGCAACACATAAAAAGTCTTCAGGACCTTCTGACATCAGAAAGACTTGGCTTGTCTCTACTGCAGCACACGCTTTCCCTGCGGGACTCAGAAATAGCAGAATTAAAAAAGGAAATAGCTTTATCCAAAGTGAAAGAGCAGCAACATATTGAAGAACTGAAAACCTTCCACGAGAAGGATATTTGCAGGCAGTTGGGTAACTTGAGGAACGAGCTGGAGAAGTGTTACAGAAGTGAGATGGCAGAAGCCAAGCAGGTATATGAAGAAGAAATTATTTTAAAATACAAAAAGGAACTTGACCAGTTAAAAAAAGAACTTTGTGCTTTGAATTCTGAAGAACACATTCAGAGTTTGAATGGCATAATAATTGACTTAAATATTAGTCTTCAGGAGTCTGAAATTAATAAAGAAAACTTGAGGAGGAGACTTGAGAATCAACAGGAAGATTTTCTGAGAGAAAAATCTGAAATTGAGACTAAATACAAGGATTTAATTGATGGCCTTAAGTGTCAGCTGTCTGATGCAGAAGAGCAGGCTAAGGAAGCCCAGCGATACAAACAAGAAAAAGAGTCCTTGAATGAAGAGCTTCAGAAACTGAATTCTTTCATCCGGGAATTAAATGAAAAGCGACTTGATGAGGCTGAAAAAGGTGTAGATTTAAGGCAAAAGCGTGATGAAGAGATTCTCTGCAATGAAAAGCTAATGAAACTGAGGGAAAACCAGGTTTCCTCAGGGGGGTTGCAGCTGCAGGTGGCAGGACTTGAGGAGATGAGGGACAAACCACCCGAGTTAGAAGGTGGAGATGAGCCAGTGCAAGAAGAACTGGAGTCCCAGCATGACTCCTCACAGGATCAGTTAGAAGACATTAAGGATTCTGAGATCACAGAGAACCATGAAAGCAGCAAGGGAGACGACCTGTCTGAAGGACAGCTGTCAGCACTGGGGCTTTTCAGTGGTGATGAAGGCATATTGGCCAAATACCTCATTTCCACAGAAACACCAGAAGAGTCCTACGTGTGGAGCACTTCGGAAGGTCCTGCCATCGAAGAGGGCAGGTGCAGTACATGTGGGTTAGACAACAGTGTGCTTCTAGAACCCAGCAGAGATTTTATATCTCCTCCATTGAACTCCAGCCTTGATGAGGGAATGTGTCCTACTGGTTTGGCTCAAGAGGCTTTGGAAGAGGTGGGGGCAGAGGCATTGGTTTCATTTGTGTCGGATAACTCCCTGCAGGAGAACAAACTGAGAGGCCACAGTGACCTAAAGGATGGCGAGACAACATGTTCAGCAGAGAGGTGTGAGAAGCTGACTGAGCAGCTCCATCAGAAGGAGTCAGCCTTGAAGGTATCTTGTCAGGACACCCAAGAAGCTTTTCAAAAGTTGGAAAAGGCAATGTCTGAGCTCTCTCACGTGCAGGCAAAACTGGAGGAAGAACGTGCAGCACGGATCTGTTGTGAGAATAGACTTCTTCAAGAAATGGAGAAGGAGAAAGAGCTTGAAAACAAACTCATGTTTCTACTAAAGCAGCATGGTGAGGGTGGAGGCCAGCCTGGCTGTGCTGTGGAGCCTCTGACACAAGTGCCAAACCCCTCTGTCTGGCAAGAAATGGTGAAAGACCTCCAGGAGGAAAGAGAGATGTTGATGGTGCAGCTGAGGGCTCAGGAGCAGTTGGTGAAAGACGTTCAGGAGCAGAAAACAGCTTCTGATTCGGTGACAAGCGAAGTGCAGTCCCTCTTTGGCCGTCAGCTGGCTGCTTTGCAAAGGCAAAGGGATCAGGTGCAAAGCCAGCTCGATGCTCTGAAGGCTAAAAACCAGAGAATAGCAGAGCTGCTCGGTCAGAAAACCATGTCTGAGGAGATGTTGCTAAAAGAACAGGATTTGCTCAAAGCTGACATCAATAATAAAGAACAAAAGGTAGCACTTTTATTGCAGGAAAAAACAGCCTTAGCAGAAAGATTGTCTGCCGTGGAGGAGGATCTGGGAAAAGCAGAAAAAGCACTGGCAGAGAATGCTGGCATCATTGAGGACCTTGAGAAAAACATACATGAGCTTAATGCTGAACTGAGAAACCTCAAAGAAATGCAGGAGTGTGAAAGGCTGGGCTATGAGGACAGGTTAAACCTCAGCAAGCAAGAAATTCATAAACTTACTGCTGAAATAAAGGAAAAGAGTATGGAATACAGCGAGGAAAAGGGCCGGCTGACTGAAGAAATTGCTGGCTTGAAAAAGACTCATTTGGAGCTTGAGGCTCACTGGCACGAGGCCTTGCAGGCTGCACAAGCTGCACGGGAGGCTCAATCCACCATGGAGCAACATTGCAAAGAGCAAATGGATAAACTGGCAACTCAGCACCTTGCTGAATTAACTGAAGTGAGTTTGACACACAAGAGAGAGGTAGGAAACCCTGGTAACTGCAGGAGTCGTGGGATTTCAGAATGCTTGAGGTGACAATTTCAAATGTTTGTATGCCTGTTTTCAGATAGAAGAGCTAAATGCTGAAATAAAAGATAAAGTGGAAAAACAGGAGAAGTTGGAAGAGAAAAGGAAGGAAGAGATTGCTATAATAAAAAAGGTGAGTGCTCTAATTGCATTGTCATTTGAGCAGCGTAAACATTTTAGAGATGTGAAAATCTATTGAGTTCTTTGCCATGGTGTCTCTGATTTTGGGTCAGGAGGAGAGGAGAATTCTGGTTCAATAACTAGGGCTAAACAACCATACTCTGCAGACAGCTTTTCATCAGCCTGTTCTCTGCAGGTCCATGAACGAGAGCACGAGCGTGAAATCTCTGAACTGGCTGTGAAACACGAAGAGGAGATGGAGAAGCTCCGTGCTGAGCTCAGGGAAGAGCAGAGGCACCTGCTGGAGGAACTTCGGCAGCAAATGGCAGCCACACACAAAGCAGAGCACGAGCAAGCTCAGCTCCAGTCCCAGGTAAAGCAAAGAAACACAGGGATCACTGTAATTGGGGTGTAATCAGGAATGCTTTCTTGCTAAACTGGAGGGTGAAAACATGACTTTTTCCTCCAAATGCTTACTGGCTTTTTGAACACTTCCACTAAATGCGAAGTGGAAATGGAAACAGCATGTCCAGGGTTAGGACTATTACAAGCTCTTGGTATAGTGATTAGTTTAAGAATTGAGAGGCTTGGTTAGTTTGCTTTAGTTGCCATTTCTAACTGTTGCCTATTCCCCGCTTTTTTTAATGAAGTGTGGTGAATATTATTTCTCCTTTACCAATACCATCTCAGTATTTTTCCCTTGTTAACAAATTATAACCAACAGCAAATAAAAGGATTTTTTGTTAATAGGCAGGGAAGGGTTGGAGTGAGCTCGTGTGTGACAAAAGTTAGCCTGTTTAAAGTGTTCTTTTAAGGGTCCCTGCCACAGAAACCCTCTCCATGTGAAGAAAGGCAATGCTTTGTTGTGTTTAACCCTTCTTTTCCTCCCTTCCAGACCCTGCACAGCCTTGAACTGGAGGCTTTACGTCTGACCTTGAACAACATGCACACGTCCCAGCTGGAGCTGACACAGTCCAACCTGAGGAAGGAGAAGGAGACTGCCCTGGTGGAGCTGCGGGAGATGCTCAACGACAAACGCGCTCAGGAGGTGGCCATCCTGCAGAGCCGCCATCAGCTGGAGTGGGAGAAGGTCAGGGAACAGTGTCTGAAGGAAAAAGAAGACCTTAAGTCGAAGCATCAGCAAGAACTAGGTATTAAAATTGGTATTTTCTTCCTGCCTGGGTTCCTGTCTCGGTGTAGGGCTGGCCTTTGGGTGACAGCTGGTGTTGCCTCAAGTAGAGACAGGGTTAGACTGCCATGTCCATGTTTTAGATATGTGGAAATAAAATTGTGCAGACCCAACTCTAGTTTTTCTACATCTGTATGTAGGTGTTTTGCTGCTACATCTCTCAATTAGAGCTAAACTGAACTAGGTGCTTCCAGGAGGCATTAGACCAAGCTCTCAGGAAGAACTTAAAACCAGTGCAAAGAGGAGAGCTCTTACCCCTCATGTTTCTGCTGGGTTTTTCTTGCCCCAAGGCAGTACTACTGTTGCCTTGCTGAGAAGATAGGTGCGTCCTTCCTAGCTTGCCCTCTCTGTGGTTTCAAAAGGAGGATAAAGGAGCTGGAAGGGAACCAAAAGGCTCAGTGAGACTCTAGCTCAGTGTCCTTCAGGATCTGTTCCATATAGGATTGTATTCTGGCATCAGCATGGGGAAGGTTGAACTTTATAGTACTGAAGGCCTGCTGATGGTGCTCTTGGCATTGTTTGGGGAACTCGGCTCTTTCCAGGTCAGGAGACCATTTCTGACCTGTGTGATTGAGGAATTTCTGGGGGAAGGTGAATCTTGCAGCAATTCACTGGAGAGCTTCACAGAATCACAGGCTGGTTGGGGTTGGAAGGGCCCTCTGGAGATCATCAAGTCCAAACCCCTGCTAGAGCAGCTTCATCCAGAACAGGATGCACAGGGTCATCACCAGGCATGTTTTGGGTGTCTCCAGAGAGGAAGACTCAAGAACCTCTCTGGGCAGCCTGCTCCAGGGCTCTGTTACCCTCACAGTAAAGAAGTTTTTCCTCATATCCAGATGGATCCATGGGGAACGCTGCTACCTGCAGGCCTCCAGCTAGGCTCTGCACCACCTATCACACTCCTCTGAGCTCTGAAAGAAGGTTTAGGAACCATTCCTTCAGGTGTCCTTCCCTAAGAGGAGTAGAGCATTCATTTAGGGCTGTTTCTCTGTGACCTAAGAGTAGGAAACCATTTGTTACCACCAGTAGTGGAGTGAACTGGTGGCACAGTGGGATTTGGGGGCAGGAGAAGGTTTGGATGCTGTTGTTAATATTGATGCTGTTGATGTGCCTTTGGGCTGAGAAGAATCTGATATCAGATGGTGCAGGAGACCTGGTGGGGAGTTGTGGGTACTGGGGGGCTCGAGGACAGACATTTCTCTTCAGAGAGGCAAAGGTTAGACACGGCCCACCTTGCTTGAGTGCTGGGTTGTTGTCTCGTAGCTTAGATGATAATTCTTCCTCTCCTGCACCATTGGCTGGGTAGCTGGCACCATTAGTATCATGCTCTCTGTAGAGCTAAGCAGGCTTTGCTAATTAAACTGAACTTTACCTTCTGAGTTGGCTTTGCAGCTGTAACTGCTTGTTTTCTAAAATGGAAGTGAATTCCTGGGATATAACGTAACAGCAGGTCTGGCTAGACCCCAGCACCTTACCCTGCTGTATGGCTGGCTATTTAAGTCCTGAGTTTGATGTTGAAAATTGTAGTCTCATCCATATTTCTGCTCATTGTTCCATCATAACATTTAATGTACATTTATTAATGAGTATTTTATTTTACAGTTGACCAGAGAAAGAAAATAGAATTGGAAATGGAAGAGACACATATCCAGGCATTAGAGGTACAAATTCTGTTCTTCATACAAGAAACAGTAAAGCTCCTTTCAAAAAACAAGAGCTGGTACAAGTCCCATATCTAAAGCCACACATTTATTGTAAAGGACAAATAAATGAAGGGGAAAAAAAAAGTAATGATTTACTAAACATGTTTGCTTTAGTAATGCATGTCTTACTCTCTTAGATCCTCAAAAGAGACTGGGAGTTAGAGTCTGACACACGTTTAAAAAACGTGTGTGAAGAGCTGTGTGAAAAACATCAGAGCGACTTGATGGAACTGCAGAAATCTCTGGAAATGGATTTAGAAAAAGTCAAAGCAGAGCTGGGGCTTCTTTCTGTTGAGAATGAACAGTCCAAATGTAAGTACTGTGGTCTGGGGAAGCAGTTGTGCTATTGAACAGTGACACTGGAGTGTTTTACAACATGTACAAAAGCAAATACAAGGTATATCCATGTACTCTTACTTAAAGCCTGGGGGGATGGCATGACTGTCTAGAGAACAGGTTATAAAGGAAGAAGTGTTTAAAACTTAGATAGCATTCTTGCATTTTGAATTCCACAGAATATGAGGTGAACTCAGTTTTCTTTAAACATACTAAAGGGAGGTGCTGTTCTGCTTCCAGCTGAAAAGCAGTTTTGGCAGTTTCTGGATTAATTGAAATTGGAATTAAACAGAATTAATAGAAGCTGCTTCTAACAAAAAACCATGTTTGGATTGTGAGTAGTTAAAGCTCAGTGGAACAACAGTTCTCTTGGCTAGCAGTGTGGGATGCAGAGAACTAGGAACATGGCAATGTTTGACCTTCAAATGTTTTGCTATTCAAGTATTTCGGTGGCTCCCTGTAAGCTGGTGTGCAAGCCAGAGAGAGACATTTCTATTTTTGCTGCACAAAAATTGTACAGGTTACTAATTAACCAGGACAGTGGAGTGACAGAACTCATTTTCAATTTTAGTGAAATGTGTAGAATTGGAGAGGCAACACCAGCTAGCCGTGACAAAATTACAAGAACAGCTGCAGGCTGAGCATAACTGTGTCCTGGAAGAGATGAAGATGAAAAGCCAAGAAAAAGAGCAGAATCTTCAAAAGGAGGTAAACTACATTTCTTTGGTTATTTAGAGTGGTTAGTTACTCTCTGGATAACAAAAACTAGACCCTATACGTATCATTTGGGTGACCTGTTTGTCCTTAGGGGTGTTACTGAGAAACCAAAATGCATCTCATGAGGCAGGTAAATACTCTGGGGGTTTCCACAGGAGTTCCAAACCTTTGGAGTGCAGTTGCCTTTGGGCCGTTTGGTGCCATCTCTTCCTCTGTATTTCTGTGCTTCATTTTCTGGGTCTCACATTGTGTTTTTATCTAGCTAGTGCTTTATTTTTTGCCAGTGAAGATAAATATGTCATTGGGAACACATTCCTCCCTCTCAGAGGAGTGGGTGTAATAGATAAAGTGCCACTCAGTGTGTGATCTTGTCAGGAGCTGAGAGTCTGGTTGTCACTGAGTGTTTCCACCTATTTCTCATGGAAGTGTCTGCTGCATATAAAATAAGCAGTTAAGAACAAAATCGTTTAAAGAGTTGGGGTTTGTTTTTTTTGGGTGTTTTTTTAACATGTTTTCTGTAGCTGGACCAACTCCAGGTCAAGCATGAACAACTCAAGGCTCAGTCACAAGAAGAAATCCGACAGCTTTGGTCTCAGCTTGACAGTACCCGAGCGAACCGACAAGAGCTAAGTGGTATGTTCCAAACCTATTTTTTTGCCTCTTCTTTGTAGAGAAGTGCACATTATTGACACAAAATACTTCTGACTATGTACCAGAAACACACAGGTAGGCCACAGTGTCAGTGGGTTGTACCCCAAGGGTCTGTTTCTGGAGTGAGAGGTGAGGCAGTGCCAGATGACAGGTTGTGCAGAGTCAGAAATCATGGTATGACTCTGGGGAAAAGCTGCTGTGGTTTTCCTTTCCCTCCCTGCCCACTATAAAAATCTTCAGTGAAAAACAATTGTTTTTCATTATATAATGTAGTTAAAAAGTGGAGAAGATGCTGGTCCCATTTCTGTCTCAAGATCCAGGTGTATTAAATAAAACAGTTTTGCAGTGTAGTGATTGGAGACACACATTTTTGGTTGAAATGAAGCTGAATCTGTCTCAGATGTGTGTGCACAAACAGATGTGTAATACATCAAAGAAGAACTTTAGGCAAACTGAAAACCCTGGAGACTTTGAGTTAACTTTGACTCTGCCTGTGTTCACCTTGTGTTGAGATTAACATGAGGCTTCTTGTCTTCTGCTGGGCTAATTAGAACAGAGGGCACATGTGATATGCTTCAAATACAATTTCAGATTTTTGGAATAAAATAGCTTGTGAAGTGTATTGGGGTTTTGTGAGCATGTTTGTTTGTTTTGGTCATACATTAAATAAAAAAAATAAAATATGTGTGTCTAGCCAAACTTTACCATGCCTGTTTCATAACTTTGTTTGGATATTACAGATTTATAGTATTTGCTGGAATATTTCTTCTCTGTAGCCCTAATCCTTAACCTTTCAAATGTCTTTCCATGTTTCTAATCACTCACATTCCCACTCTTTGGATGCTTTCTGTTTCTTCATCTTATTCGAAGATGGTGAGACCAGAATACAGGCCTGTGGCCCAGGTGAGGATCTCCCTTTTGGTGTGTGAGATCTTAAAGGTGTTTTGTTTTACTCTGCTGTCCTTCACTTGAGTGATCACTTGGATTGATGGGGAACTCTGGTGGTGGATTCAGGTCATAGCAGCTGGATGATGGGTTGCTGCTTTGATCTAAGAGTGACAGTTCAAAACTGCTAAGCACTTTTTTTGAGTTGGTTAATTTTGCCAGTGGACTCTTCTGGTTAAGTAAAAGTTGCCCATGGCAGATTGGACTTCCTTTACCTATCCCACTGAGGGTGTTACTAGTCCCTTCTTTTCCCTTGATTCCACTGGTCCCTTTGGAAGCAGGTTTGAGCTGTGGACTTCCTTCACACAGTGATGGAATCATGGACTGGTTTTTGTTGGAAGGGACCTCAAAGATCATGTCGTTCCAACCCCCTTTCACTAGACCAGGTTGCTCAGGTCCAACCTGGCTTTGAACACTTTTTTTTCTTTTATTCTTTCTCTTTGAATGTTCATAGTGAGAATTTTTTCAGGCCAAGTGTGCATTTTCTGGTTTGCTACAATCAGCTGTTATTGCTCCTGCATGGCATGCTGTGTTTCCATCGATGTTTCTGAAGATTCTCTTCTGGTCCTCTTCTTGCTTTTCTCCAGCTAAGTTCTTTCTTTTCGTAGAACTTCACCAAGTTCTTTCTTCCTGAAATGCAGTTCCATCTTCAGTTGATTCTTTGGTTATTTGGAAAGCTGAGCTGTATGGAAAGCTTGTCTCTCTCAGGGTTTTTGTACTTTATTTTCCCCACCTGATATGTTACTGCTGCTTCAACACAGAAGAAAGCTGTCAGAGAGCTCATGAACAGGCTGCAGTGCTGGCCATTGTCCTCACTGCCTGGAAGAAGGGCAGCTTGCTGAACCAGCCTTTGAGAGCTGCTTTCCACTGCATTCCTGATTTGTTGGATGGTTCTTTTTAATTCAGTGGGTTCAGTCTCTGAGCCCACAATGGGCTGCCAAACCATCGATAAAGTAATCCAGAATTGATTTGATTTATTTCTTTCCTTGTGATTTTTGGTTTTTTTCTGCTTAGGTTGTGCTAAAGTTCGTTTTGTTTGGATAGTTTGTCTGGAGCAAATTAAATGCCTTTGACCAATTCATTGCTTCTGGGTGCTCCAAGAAGCAGGTTTAAGCAACAGTGCAGGACTCTGCATGTTACTAGACTAGACCTGCAGGAAACAAGGACCACCAACAGTCTGCTGGTAATTTTGGTTCTCATCATGAGGATGGTTATTCTGTGCCACCTCAGGTCGTTGCTGTGAGCAGGGGAAGGGACTCTGCTTTCTGAGAAGAAGGATTTGGCAGGAGGGGGAAGCCTTCCACCACTTATTCCTTGTCATCTAGGGTTCATGGTGAACGTGTTTTGCATGTGAATCATCATCCTCTCCTTTGTACACTTTTGTTACTGATATTGTTGCTGTGACTCTTTGTTTTCTTACCTCATTGCTCTTTCCAGTAAATTGTCTGATCTCAATCCATGATGTTCACTTTTTGTGCCTCCCATGGTCTTTTTAGTGGCAGTGCTAAATTGGGGAACACCATTCCCAAGCCATGACTAAATCTGAATCTTCACAGAATTCCTTAGCCTAAAGATATGTCTCCTTAGTGCTTGTGTTGGTTCTGCCTCCATTCCAGAGCTAAAAGAGCAGCTCCTGGCTCGTGCATCACAGGTAAAGGAGATTGAGTGTTTAAAGCAAGAGTTTGAACAGCAGCGCCAGCAAAGAAACAGCGAGCATGAGGCTCAGCTGGAACAACTGAGGCTTTATTTTGAAGAGAAGTTAAGAGTTGCTGAAGAAAACTACAGAGAAGAATTGACTTTGTTGCATCAGAGGCTGCAAGAACTGAAGGACTATTCACTGGCAGAGCTGGAAATGAGTCAAGATCAAGCAGGGGACATCAGGTGATCTATTCTTTTTCCTTTCATCCCATGCTGTGACAGCATGCTTCCATTTTATTTGTTTTTTAATACCAAAGGTGATGTTTGCATCTAAACACAGGGGCTTTGAGCTTTAGGTGGTCTTAGTTAGAAACCTGGTGATGGACATGGTGAGGGCCCATCCCTGAGCAGTTGTTAGAGTTGCTTTTTGCCTGCTTTCAGTACTACACTGTCAGTCATCAAGTGCATTTAATTCAATTCACAAGAGTCTTAAACTTTAAAACCTTTTTCTCAGTTCTTCTGTCACAGTTTTTGAAGAGGCTGCTGAGAAGGAGAGAAGGGTTGCACTTGATCAGCTAAATCAACAGCGAGAACAACATCAGGTAAGGTTTTGATGTATTAAAAGTTCTGCTGTTTAGTATATGACCTGTATGAAAATTGATGCCTAATTCCTAGCTCTTACAAAGAGTTAATTAATTTCAGACATTTAGTAAGGCTTAATTATTTTTGACAAGTATATTTTATTGACTCAAAATAGTTCTCAGCCTAGCAGAACAGATGAAATCCTGTTCTGTAATTTTACATGCTTTTTGGCTTATCCTGGGATGAGTAAGGAACTTACCAAAGCTCTTTGACACAAGTGCAGAATTGTTTCTCTTCTCTGAAGTTCTGGTGGTGCTAATTTGGTCTCTCTTTCATTTATGCAGCTGTTGAAATTTAAGATCTTGACATCTTTGCTCAACTTGTTTCAAGCTGACTAAGAGTTTCAAAAAGAAATGTTCCTTTCTCTCATTAAAAGATTCTCATCAAGATTTCTTCCTAACCCTTTACTTGTGTAGGAAGAGCTTGCCTGTTTGCAGCTACAGCTTAAAGAACAGCACAGGCAGGAATTAGATGCCTTAAGATCCTCCCTTGCACTTCAATATAAAGAGGACCTGATGAAAATGAAGATGGATCTGTCAGACAAATGCATAACAGAAATTGAGGCCATGAAGAGAAAGCATTCTTTGGAACTTGAGCAGCTCCGTGCCCAGCTTTCAGAGGAACATTTCAGAGGTAGGATGGTCTGATGGAGTAGGAAGGGAAATGGTAAGCTGCTTGGGTGGCTTCTATTTTTCTTTAAACAGACATATCTATTTGTTCTTAGTTTATTCTAAGCTATAGGTAACAATTATCAGATGTTAAACCCTGTCATCGAGCACTTGTGGGCTTGTTTGCAAAGATGTGGAGACCTGAAGTTGTTTATTCTGTAGCAAAAACTATTACAACTGTGGAGCAGTTTCCATTTTTGATTCTTAGAAGGGCACTGTCACAAACTTTTGGATTTAAAATCCATAACTTACACTTAGCTAATTAACACACATTGTCATAGCTATAGCTGTATGTTGGTTAAAAGGATCAGTACAGCTTTTTTAACCTGCAGTTCTAGTTCTTACCTTTAATTATTTATTTGTAACACTAGCCAGTGTATCGCTACTGCTTAAATTAGAATGTTGATAGATTTGTCCCACCTGATTTTTGGGGAAATTCCTTATGTAAATAATATGTGCAAAAGAGGAGAGGGAACTTCCATGAGTCTGCCACTGTGTTGCCCAAAAGTAAAGCCAGCTCCTGTGTCTGTGGCAGATAAGGAGGCAGGTCCTGCCCCAGGTTTTGTGCTTGTTCTGTGTGTGTGGATACTGGTAAATCCCAGAGGTGGTGAGAAAAGGGAGCAGAGTACAAAATCACTGGTCAGGGGTTCTTGTCCTGTAGTTAGCATGGCTGCTGATAAACTACACAGCTGACAACATTCAGCTTTATTTCTACGCATCAATAGGACCCGTTCGAATAAAATAAACTCCAGAGTGTCATTTTATTGCTTGTTTTGGTTTTCTCTTTCATTATTTGGGGTTTTTTCCTTCCCAGAAATCACGAAGCTGCGCCTGCAGAGCGCTCACGATGCAGCCTGTCAGGTCGAAGCAGAGGTGGCCGAGCGAGTGTCTGTGCTGGAGGAAGAGCACAAAGCCAAGCTCTCCCTGCTCACCTCTGAGAAGCAGCACATTGCAGAGCTTTCAGAGGAAATCAGGCTCTTAAAGGAAGAGATGGCAAAGCAGAAAGACTTTTCTGAGCAGAATGAGAAGCACCTGAGAGAAGAAATGGAAAAGGTTAATTTGTATTACAGAACTGTTCTGTGTGGGGTTGGGCAAGCTCAGATCTGTTGGGAAGGCCCAGGGAGGCAGAGGCAGCACTTTAAATGTCCCTGCTTTAGGGGTAGAAGCTTCAGCTTTAAATGGGCTTGCCTGGATACACACAAGTCTGTTTTGGTGTAGCTCTTGTACCTTCTCATTCAAAGCCTTAGAGCGGAGAGAATCTTACCTGTTGCTGTCCCTCTTATCTGTCAAATCGGCTGTCCCATCTTAGATTGGATGTTAATTAATTGCTTAATTTGTTTCAATATTTGACAATGAGATAGGTGAAGCTCCGATTTCTCAAGTCTTCCTTTCCTCCCTTTTTTAAAAAGAGATGGGTATGTGTATCCTTTTCCAGACTGAAAAACTGATGGAGGAAGCCAGAGAAAGTGTCTTTTATTTTTATTGTTTTTCTGCCTTCTGTCATTGAACAATCATTTACTGCTTTGGCTTCTGTTTTTATGCTACATGCTTTTTCTGTGGCTTTTGTGCTGTGTCCAGGAACTGCCTTTGTCATGGACACTACATATAAAATACCACTGGAATGTAGAAGGAGAAGGTTAAAAGAGTATTTATTCTGGCCAGTATAAATATCTAAGGTGCCCACAGCTGTGTAAGTTGAACTCCTGAAAAGAAGATGAGTGACCTCAAGAGAAAACCACTGAGGACCATATTAATTCTAGAATTCTGCCTTATTTTTTTCTTATCTTCCTTACCCCAATCAATTCTTAACAATAATTAAATTTAATGCATGTCCATTTATAAATTGACACTTCAGCCTTACTTTTATTAGGAAGGGTTACTTCACTACAAGAACTGAATCTGCAGGACCTTAAATGCCTGGCAATGTTCCCTTCATGCACTTCAGTTTGGTCTTGGTGTTTTACTCTTTTTTTAATAACTGTTTTCACAGGTCAAATATAAGATCGCTGAGGATCACAAGAACAAATTAAGAGACGAAGTGCAGAAAATAGAGGCTGTGTACAAAGAAAAAGAGAAGGAGTGGCAGTGTCAAAGCGAGGCCCAGAGAATCCAGGCAGAAGAGAAGTTGTCTCTGTTGCGTGTGGAGCTGCAAACCAGAGCAGAGTCCGAGAAGCAGAATTTACAACAAGACTTTGAACTTCGTGAGGCTGAAATGAATCGACTCCAAGACCACCAAGCTGCCAGGATTGTGGAGCTGGAGAAGCTGGTGAAGGAGCAGCAGAACAGCTTGCAGCAGCTGGAGGACAGCCTTGCAGGTGCCCAGGCTGTGCAGAAAGCTCAGCAGCAACACGAGGCTGAGCTGCAGGAAGCCAAAGACCTCATGGCAAAGGAGATGGAAAAGGCCACGCTCTGTCTGCAGGAGGAATGTGCACTGAAACTTAGGGAAGCACAAAACAAGTAAGTGCTGAGCATTGTGGGCAGTTTCCCTGAACCAGTTCCCTCATTGTTACTTTTGTTTTTACTTCTTTTAGACTTAGTGAGTGGCAGTGATGTAGGTTTGTCACTTGATGGCACTAACTTACATATGTAAAGCTGTCCCAAGGAACGGTAATGCTGCCTGTTATGGTTTGCTGTAGAATTTTGCTTCACACAATTTCTCACAATTCAAATGGATTTGAGCAGGTGAATGGAACTTGTGCTAAGCACTGAATGCTGAGGTTGCTGTGGCAAATAGTACCAAGTGACATTGCAGAAACCTTTGATTATGTAGCTATGAAATTGTTGTGGCTTGCTTTGAATTTAGTTCTGTGTTTGAAACATAAAGGAAAACCTGTGGAGGCAAAGTAAGGTCAATTTATTTTTCTTTGGTTTTTATTTGTTAATTCAATTATTAAAAAAAACCAAACAAGCAGTGCCTTTTTGACAATAGCCTCTTAACTTTCTTGGAAATAATACAGGTTTATGGAGGAACACAAAGCAATGACTCAGAAATTCACAACTGAGCAAGAGATTCTTCTCCAAGAGCTGAAAAAGAAACATGTGGATGAGCTGGAACTCCAAAGTCAGCAGTTACAGGAGAAGCATAAGCAGGAAATTTTGTCTCTGACAGCTGATTTTCAAACAAAGCACCGAGCTGAAATTGAGACTCTTAAATCTACACTGGAAAGTAAACAGCAGGTTCAGCTTGAAGGTTGTGTTGCTGAACTACAGACAAAGCATCAGGTCCAAATTGAGGAGCTGGAGGCCAAACACTTATCAAATCTGGATTCCTTGGAGTCATCCTACCTTTCTGAAATTCAGAATATAAGAGATGAACACAGTCAGGCCCTGGAGAAGCTGCAGCTGCAGCACGTGGAACAGCTCCAAGAACAGGATAAAATGCACCAAGCACGCCTGGCCCAGGAGATCGAGATGCTGAAATTAAAGCATGCTGAGGAACTCCAGCTTTCCCAAAATAATTTGAAAATTGAGCTGGCTACTGTTCATATGGAAAAGCTGAAAGCCATGGCTCTTGAAGCAGAAGAAGTTCATAAGGTGAGTCAGAAAGAAAACTTGGCATAGAAGGTGACATTTCATGGTGCCTTGTGTGGGATCACCTTTTCCCTTGTTCCGGGGGGATGTTTCTGCAACCTCTTTGTGCCAGCACTGACACCTCTGTGTGGCCATATCGTGAGCTGAAATGGGAAACTGCAGCTGAAAATCAGCTCCATCTGTTGCCTCCTGCCCCAGATGCTCCCTCTAATGAGTATTCTGTGGCATTGTGTGGAAAAGGTACAAATGAGGTAAATCTTTCATCATCGTTCAGATTGGAGAGTCTCCATTTTGTGCCTCAGCTTCTCTCCCTGATAGTTACTGTGTAATTCTTCAGGAGGTGATTAGAATAAAAGGCAGTGTGATCCTGGAGGTTAAGGCACATCTCTAGGAATCTAAAGACCCTCCCTAATAAGCAGCGGGTTTACAAAACTTGTACTGCATAAGAAAAATAAACCCATTTAAATGATACAGTGAGTGTGTCTCTGTATGTGTGCTCATATGTTCCTGTTTGCTTAGAAAGCTTTGATACAGCAGGAGAAGCAGGATATGTGTTTTGCAAACAGGTTGCAAAGATGTTTGCAATGACATTTTATTCTTTCTCCCCTTTTTTAATTAATGCTTGCACAGGATGATTTGAACACAGCCCTTCAAAACCAAAGGCAGTTGCTGGAAGAAGAGAAACGCCTGGCCCTGGATGTGCTAAGGGAGGAAGTGTTGCAGATGGAGGAGAAGCACAGAAAAGCACTCCAAGAGCTTCAGGAGCTCCATGAGGCAGAAATTGGGAAGCATAAGGAGGAGTATTCCAGGCAGCTGGAAGAAGAATTGGGGAAACTAAAAGCACAGCATGAACGTGAGCAAGAGGTGAGAATGTTGGTAATACCTAAACTAAACCCAAGTTACTCCATCATAAAGGAAATTCACTTTGTTAACCTTAGAAGGAAGATGCTTTTTGGTTTGTTTTTTTTTTAATAGTGCCAGAATAGATATGAAGAGACAAAGTTAACGCTTTGAGGCTTTATTTTATCTCAAAGGACTCGTGGGAATTTGTATGTGTGTATTAGCCTGATTTTATCAAAATTTAAACCCGTGTTTGTAGTACTCTCTTTATGAGGGAGGTGGAGGGGCTGGGCTGGGCTTGCTTTCTTTTGAGATCCCGTTGTATTTATTTCAAAATTTTAAAGCTGTCATTTTGATTTAAAACTAGTAGTAAGCTTTAAACCCTTCATCATAGAAACAGGATTTATGTCCATTCTCATGACTACGGTGACTCTTCTTAGAGAAAGTAATGGGAAAAAAAAAACCCAAATGAATAAAAAAATCCTCAAACCTTTCTCTGTCGTATCTCACAGGATAATTGCATTAAATATAGCTATGTGATGTTTGCTCCCATTTGAACAGGAATCACTTCTTAACAAAATATGCTCTCCCTCTGTTTCTCTGCCCTTCTTTCCTCCTCCTGTCTTTGAATCTCTCTTAGGGAAGTATCCATTGGAAAGAATAAGTCAGGAATACTTCATTAGTCTGACCTGATAGTCTCATGTATGCAGGAGATACTTGATACCTAATGCCTGGTTGCTTCTTATCTATTTTTATCAACTTTCTTTTTTCTGTACTCAGCACAATGACAGACAGAATGCCTGTGTGACCTTGAGGATTTTGAACACACTTTAAGAATTTGGTTGAGCTTGATGGCTTTGGTTGGGTTTTATTTTTTACTTAATTCTATCACTCTGACTAAAATACTTTATGTTCCTTGCTTGTCTGCAGCTGTATGCTTCTGCCTCAGCCTCTGAAGTCGAATCTGTGAGAAAAACTCTTCTGGCTCAGTTTGAGGAGGTAAAATTGAAGCAGCAGCTTCAGTTCCAGGAGGAGATTGAGCTGTTGAAGTGCCAGTCAGAGGTGCTGCTGGAACAGCAGATTGCACAGCTGAAGGTGGGCTCTGGGGAAAATGCACTGCTGAGTGTGCACTGGGAGAGTGTTTTGCTGAAAAGGAGTAACTGGTGGAGATTTTTGTTCTTCAGTCTCTAAAATGGTAATCTGAGGTAGATCTCTGCCAAGCTTCACAATGTTAGAGCTAGAAAACCAGCATTGGAAATAAACGTGTTTCGTGTTTACTACAGGGTTGTCTTAAAAGTCCTGAATTGCATGTGAAGTGGTGTCTTTCAAACAAAACCAACACAAGATTTGCTCTAAGTAGCATTCCTTGTGTACATGTTTAATTTGTCATTTTTCTTGGTGTCTGCAGAGCCTGTGCCCTTGGCCTGTCATCCCTGTCATCTCCTGCACTCCTGTGTGTTTGGCAAAAACATGTTCAGTGTTATCTGAGCTTTTCCCAAGTGTGTGATGACAGGGAGCTCTTTGTGTACAAGATATTTTGTTGTTGTTCATCTCTGCTTTCACGGGTTCATTGTTTGAGTCCCAAACTTTCAGCATGGTAAGCACCTTCAAGGTGTTTCCTGCCCCTGGCCCTGTGTGTAGTCCTGATCATTCTTTGACCTCTGGTGCAGCTGTCTTTTGAAACAGAGGACACAAATGTATCCTGAAAAGCTGCTGCAGGTGTATTTTGCCTTGCTGTCCTCAGCTGAAGCCCAGCCTTCAGCTCACACAAGCTGGGACCAGAGTGAGTGTTATGCCGATGCTCCAGGAGTGGTCCCTGCTTTTTTCTCTCACATGGAACCTTAATTGGCATTTGGGATGCCAGAAACTTCACTTTTGGTTGACACTTTGCCAGGGCTAATTCTCCTGTTGGTACAGCTGTCTGTGGATTTATTTTCTTTTCCCCATGAGCTTAATGAGTGGTGTTTTGTCTCAGAAGAGACTGACTGGATCTGTTTGCAGTGTCAGGCTGAGCTGCACTGTGGGCTGACAGAGGTTTTTAGAGACCTTCCCCTGTGCTCATTTATCAGTTGTCTTCATGTCAGCCAGTTCCCTTGCTCTCCTCCCTCTGCCTCCCCTAGCAGATTCCAGGTATTCAGAGCTTCTCTCTATGGTCTGACATATTTTTTTAAGTGGATCTGAGAGTAACAGACAGGCTGTTTCAGAGGCTTTGTCTGCAAATCCCACTCTGTAGGTCAAGGAAAGTCCTCCTACTCCTTTGTGTCTGTTCACTTTTTGCCTTCCTAACTGCTGAGCACAGTGGAAGAACTGGCTCAGTCTTCCACAAAGGATCCAGGTCGTCTGAGGTGACCACAAGTGCTCTGCTCTGGAGTTGTGTTTCTTGCCCCAGGGAAAAGCTGTTTTCTTGACTTGCCACTGTATTGATAACTGGCTATCACCTTGGAGTGTGTTGGTGTTTGTCGATCAGACTGCCTGGGTGTGTTGATTGTTTCCCAGTTCTGGTGTTGCAGACACAATCACTCATCTGTGTGCCTTTTAGCCTCTCAGCTCAGCCTCATCAGCAGAAGGGCAACGGAGGTGGAGAAGGGTCTGGAGCCCAAGTCCTCTGAGGAGTGGCTGATGGAGCTGGAGGTGTTCAGCCTGGAGAAAAGGAGGATGGGGGGACCTTCTAACTCTACTCCCTGACAGGAGAGGATAGACAGGTGAAGGGCAGCCTCCCAGGTAACAAGTGACAGGACCAGAGGAAATGGCTTCAAGTTGCACCAGGGCAGGATTAGGTTGGATATTAGGGAAAATTTCTTCACTGAAAGGGTGGTCAGGAATTGGAACAGGCTGTCCAGCGCAGTGGTGGAATCACCATCCTTGGAAATGTTCAAAAAAACTGTGGATGTGGTGCTTAGAGATATGGTTTAGTGGTGGGCTTGGGAGTGCTGGGTTAATGTGCTCGATTATCTTAGAGGGCTTTTCCAGCTGAAATGATTCTATGATTGTCTTTAGGAAGGGATACCAGGACCTTGTTTCACCTCCCCTTATTTGCTGATGTAGGAGTGGGCTGTGTCTAGTAATCCCTTCCTTCTGAGTGCTTTCACAAAATTACTGAGGTTGGAAAAGCTCTCCAAGATCATTGAGCCCACCCTGTGCCCAATGCCCACCTTGCCCCCCATCCCAGAGCACTGAGTACTATGGCCAGTCATTCCTTGGATGGGGACTCCACCACCTCCGTGGGCAGCCCCTTCCAATGCCATTTTTGAAAACCCTTCCTGTGAAGAAATTCCTCCTGATGTCCAACCTGAATCTCCCCTGGCGCAGCGTGAGGCCATTTCCTCTCCTCCTGTCCCTTGTTCTGGAGAGCAGAGTCCAACGCCCACCTTGATACAACCTCCTTTCTTGTAGAGAATGAGAAGGTCTCCCCTGAGCCTGCCCTTCTCCAGGCTAAACAACCCCAGGTTCCTCAGCTGCTCCTCACAGGACTTCCCCCTCTGGACCTATTCCCAGCTCTGTTGTCCTTCTCTGGACTTGCTCCAGCACCTCTGTCTTTTTTGAAGTGGTGGACCCAGGACTGGGCAGAGGACTCAAGGTGCAACCTCAGCAGTGCTGAGTGCAGAGGGACAATCATTGGGTTTGATTTTGATCAGTTTGAATATGATTTTGTTGATTGGGTGTGTTGCCTGTGGAAGTCACCGCTGGTTAATTCAAGAGGTAAAGTGTGTACTTCTAAAGAATGCAAAAAAACTAGGGGGGTTGTTTGCTTGAGGATTTTTGGGAGGATGGTGGTGCTGTCTGTGTTTTGGGTGGGTTTTTTTTCCCCCTCTCTGTAAATCCAAGTGTATGTGATTTATGCAGGATGAATTTGAAGCTGAAAAAAAGGCATCACTACATGACAAGGAGCAGATGTTGATGCAGGAGAGGGAGAAGGCACAGGCTGCTCACCAAAAAGAACAAGAAATGTTGTCAGTCCAGCTGCAGGAAAAGACAGCAATAATTACCCAGGTGTGTGGAAAGTATCTTAAACTTAGATTTTAAATGTGCTTTTGGGCTTGGTTTTTTTATCACAGTGTCTTTTGTCTCAAGGTCTATACAGAGGGACTGCATGTATAATTCTTGTGGTATATTAGACTGTTCTTTTGGACCTCTCTGTTTAGGGAAAAAATCAGGATTAACACTTAAGAATGCCCTTGCTGGCAATGCATTGTTGTTTCCAGCTCCTCTTGCAGGATGTGATGAGAGGTGAGAAGGTTGGCACAGGAGCAGAATGCTATTCTTTCCTTGCAGTTTCCTCCCAACTAGATATTTTGACTTATTTTTTTGCTTACTTATGAGACAGAGTTCCTAACAAAATGGCTCTAATTTGCTTGGCAGAAAAATCTGGAGGTGGGGAGTGGATATATACATACATGTATATATTTTGATTTTTATAGGCATACATTTTAATTGGATAAAGGTGGCATCTGAACATAAAAATATGAGGAGACAAGTAATTTTTCCAGAAGCTTATTCTCAGGTAGAGTTTATAAAGCCAAGTTTATGCAAAAATGCTTGACTTTGTTGCACTGTCACTGTATTTCCACAGCTGGAAAAGAAAATTGAGTCTTTAAAGCATGAAATAGAGGAGACCAACTCTGAGCTGGAGACACTCCTTGAGCGGCGGGACAGGGAGAACCAGGAAGGAGGGAATTTGGTGGCCTTGTTGAGATCTGATATCGAGCAATCCAAGGAGGAAAGGTTTGTTCATCTTTGGTTGCATAATGCTTGGTGCTTTTTGTTTGCCTGTTTTCTCACTTCTCATAAGGAAATAATAGGGCAAAATGAAGCCAGCTCAAGTTAATAATGTATAGGATGAGGATATGTTTGGTTTCTTTGCAAATTTGAGGGTTTTTTAAATTACTAACCTATCTCGACATGGTGGGGAAGTTTTGGGGTTTTTTCTTGCTTTTTCTTGCCATCTGATGAAGATTTTGGTGGTTTGGGGTTTTCACTGTCTCAAATCCTGGAAAATCTGAGAAATGGAGAAAGCCTCTTGGTCACAGAACCTTTCATGCAATGTGGATTGTTTTGACGTGTCATGGGAATGTGTGGGTTGGAGAAACTCATGCTGAATAAGCTTCTAGAAGAACTCCCTCCCTCTCATCTTGATGAAATTGGCTTAGTGTTTTGCTTAAAACTAATATGTTTCCATAAATACAATCTTTGTTGTCAGCTCTGCCAGCACACCCCTAGTTATTTTGATGTCACTGATGCATCTACTCCTGTGGTATCCTCCTTGCTGGTGCTTCCAGGGATGTGGGACACTGAGATGGTTGGGATTGCAGAAGGATCTACCTGTGGAGAAGACAAAGGTGTTTTGCTCAGCCAGCTCTTTGAAAATGACCTGGGGTTTTTGGGAGTCACCTGAATCATTTTGCTGATAACTGTCAAACTATGGCAAGATACCCATTTCAGACTGTCAGGTTTTCAGTAGGTTCAGAGTGTCTTTCTGATCAAGGGCATGGAATTTCTGAAGTGCTGGATGTGCTTTTGTTCTAGGGAAAAGCTGCGTGAGTCTTATGAGCATGTTTTGAATCTGCTTATGGAGCTGGTGAAGGCCACAATAGCTATTGAGGACCTCATCTGTAGCAAGATTGGTCTTTGTCTTGATGACAGTCTGGCTTCTGGAGATTCCAAAGAAGCCAGTATTATGGAAGAAATGGGATTTATGCAGTACTTCAAAGCCAGAGAAAACAGTCACCTAGAAAAAGGTGAGTCCAGGTCACCAAACCTGGATCTGTGGTCAGTTCCCGTTCTTGGAAAGTGACTTTTAATTTCCTTTTCAGAAAAAAGATGTCTCTTGTTGCAACATTTCTGTACCTTTCAAAGCTGCGCCACACTAAGACAGTGTCTGTCAGTGTTGTCTCAGTTTAGTTTCTAATAATGCAATTACTAAAATGTTGTTAGCAAAGTCCAAATGGATTATAGGGCAGGAAAGATGGACTTGGTGAATGCAGTGTCAGGTCCTGATGCATAGCACGATATTCCCAAACGTTGTGAAAAGCCCTTGTGATTTCTCAACGTTGAGTTCAAATTGTGTCCAAGTTCTCACCTTGTGGTGCATCTCCAGGACCAGCCAATGTCACTGGCTGATGTCATTTGTTGCCTGGGTGGCCAGTTTCTGTGGCTAGTTGTCTTTTTTCCCTGTATTTTTAAACAGCTTGTTTGTTTTCACTAGAGGAGCTGCTCGATGAAACTCTCACAGAACACAACCAGCTGTCTCCAGGGGCTGACGAGGGGTCTGAGTTGAGCCAATATTTATGTGAAAGTGTTTTTGCCAAGCCAGAACTGGCGGGTGAAAATGAAGAAATGATCCTGAAAATCTGTCATCGTTTGCGCATGGCCGTGGAGAGGCTTCTGGAACTGGTGACAGAGTCAACTAAACAAGTAAAGTTTTTTAATCTGTCTAAAGCAGCCTGCTGTAGTGGAAGGTGTCCCTGCCAGTGGCAGGGGGTTGGAACTATGTTGTCTTCAAGGTCCTCTTCACACCCAAACCATGCCATGGTTCTACATATAACACTGAAAGTGTGAAATCAGTTCTAAGGCTGTGTATTTAGGCTTCTAGCAGATCCTGTGGGAAGGCAAGAAGTTGGTTGCTTTAAGTAGATTTAAATTAGGATTTTAGATTCATTTGGAAACTTGAGAAGACCAAGAGGTTTTTGAGGGGGTTTTGTTGAACTTCATGTCAGTGCTGCTTCAGCATCACTAAGCAGGTTCAGGAAAACTCAGTCTGATGTTAAAATGTTTTGGAAATGTGTAGATAGCAGCAAACAAACATCCTTGTATTTATATACTCTTCAACTGTGATAAAAAGAGCTGCTCTCAATGTCATAAAAGAACTTTAGTACTTTCATAGTGATTTTGGCAGTGTCTACACTGCAAATCTGGGGTAGATGCACGAGTACTGTGTACATCTAGAGGACTGAATTTAGTGCTACAGTAATTAGTTTGTTGAGTAAGGAAGCCCCTAATATGTGTGAAATGAATCTACCATCAGGTATTTTGTGAAACCCAGAGTTATGTGTCTGTGTGAAATGCATATTCACCATGTTTTAAAAAAAAAAAAAATCCCTCCTAGAATGAGGTGATTAAATTTTTGCTTTTAGGTTCTGTTTCTGGTTCTACTAGCACGTAGCTGACTCGTGGTTAAAGCACTTGCCCAAGCCATGGCAGATCTAGGTTCTAGGTGACCTTCATCTGCTGTGTTCAAGCATATTTTGCTTACTGGTGGTGTACCTTGGAGTCCTGATAATGTATGGACTTCACTGCCTATTAGACATGACTGAATCTCCTGAAGAATTTAAATGTAAGGGTGCTTTGAATACCAAGTAGCTCAGGAAATGTCAGGCTGAACAGTTTAGTCAACAGGGAGGTGTTTCTTTTTATGCACAGTAAGGAAACTTATGTTCCTAAGGAAGATTTGTGGGGAAAATATTGGGGTGTGACTACAGGGGTTCATGGTGGTTTTGGGCAAAGTCAACTCAGTACTAAAATGAGACTTCAAAACTTGGGCCTTATTGCGTAGATGTTATTAAAAAATACAGAAGGTTTCTGCTTAAGTGTCTGCAGTGTTATTGCATGTGCACCCAAGGTCTGATGCTGGAAATTGCTCCCTTGTAGCTGGAGAAAATGCACGAGAACCACGCGCAGTTTGAAGAGGAATTCAGCCGCCGAAACGAGGAGACGGCGCAGGTGGTGAGTCAGCACCAGGAGCTGATGGAGTGTCTCAGCGAGGAGAGCGAGGCCAAGAACCAGCTGGCACTGGAGCTGCATAAGGCAGAGGGTGAGGAAATGAAATTAATGTCATTTAACAAGATTTCAGGGTCATTCACTCTTAGCTTGTTCCTGCCACTACCTGTGATGTGACTCAATGATCCTTGGGTGACTCAGTGACTCAGTGGGTCTCTTCCAACTGGGCATGTTCTGTGCTTGCTATGTCCTGGATTTCTTGGGCTCTGAATCTTAACATTTGATGTTCCTTTCTGGAGATTCTGGTTCTTCAAATCTCTGTCCCCAGCAGAGGATGTGTCAGGCTCTCCTATTGTTGTGAGCTGATTCCAGGCCATCAAAGCTTAAACGACGCCCATTGGAATTCTACACATTTTGAGGGTTTTTGTAACATGGCAGCCTCCTTAAATCTGTTAGAATACCTTAACTGGTACATTTTATTCCTTAAGATAGTGCAGAAAGCCTAACCATAGTGTAAACTTAAGTCTTCCTTTCCTTGAGACCTTCCATTGTCTGCCAAAATCTGTTTGCCCATGTTTTCCAGCTGCTCTTGAGTCTGTGCCTGCCTTTATTTGCATTTTGACTTGGGATTTTAGGCATTATCGAAGGCTACGTCGCAGAAAAAGCTGCCTTGGAAGAGGCCTTGAACCTGAAAGAGGAATCTGAGCGCCGCCTTGTCGTGGAGCTGGAGAACATGAGGGAACGCTTCCAGGAGCTGACTCAAGAACAGGCAATTCTTGGTGAGGATGGTAGATGGTACTTGTGGTGGGAAACAAAGTTGTCTGCAGTCACAGTAATGTGTCAGTGTTTGGTTTGATGGCCCCGTGAGCGGCTCAGGCTGGTACAGAGGTGAGAGGATCTTCCTGTAAAAGCAGAAAGCAAAATAGAGCAGCTGGTTCTTTGGTTGTAAGGGGATGGTGCTGCTAGTGGAGATTGATTAAGAGGAGGAAATTCAAAGTTGTTATGTGACTTGCACTGTGCAGCAGCTCAAGACCAGGGTGTGCTGCTTCTTAATGATGACTTTGGGAATTATTTAAATGGCATTATATAGTTTTAACTTCTCGAATTTGCAGCCTTAATGTCATTCTAGTACAACAGACATTTTACTGTTTGTGATCACTGCCTTTCCATTCCTGCTAATGCCAACATGCCACTTCTCTGAGCTCTGTCACCACAATGCCACCCTCAGCTGTGTGGCACAGATCTTTTCTGACTGAGCAGATTATGTCACGGGGAGTTGTACATAGTGCAATGTGCTTAGGTTGGAAATAAAAACAGCCAGAAACAGTTTGCTAGTGAAAAACTATTGTCTGCCTCTTGCCTCTCCCTCACCTCATCTTCTCCTCTCTTCTGAGCCTCAGCTCTGCCATTGGCCTGCCCTTGTGGGCCACCAGCCTTTTGGGTTCTTCCTTTTGGTTCTGTATTGGACTTCTCAAGAACAGTGCAATCAAAATACCATGTTGTACATAGAATCACTGAAAGATTTGGGTTGGAAGAATGAAGGCCATGTAGTCCAACAGGAACATCTTCCACTAGACCAGATCAGACTAGGATGTTTTCACTTAGAACTGATCTGCAACAATCCATCTGCTTGACAACTTTTGGTCAGCCCAAAGTTAAAGCACGTTATTAAGGCCATTGGCCAAATGCCACCTGAGCACTGACAGGCTTGGGGCATCCACCAGCCCTTTAGAAAGCCTGTTTCAGGGTTTGATCACTCTCTTGGTAAAGAAATGCTTGCTGATGTCCAGTCTGAACCTTTCCCTGCTGCGGCTTTGGACCATTCCCACACTCCTATCACTGGAGTAGCATCTTCCTCCTCAGGAAGCTTTAGAGAGCAGTGAGGTCAGCCCTCAGCCTCCCCTTCTCCAAACCAGACAAACCCAGAGCCCTCAGCCTTTGCTCAGAGGCCAGGACTTCCAGCCCTCTCACCAGCCACTAGACCAGGGTGTTCAGAGCCCTTGAACCTTTCCAGGGATGGAGCATCCACCACCAACCTGGGCAAACTGCCAGTGTTTCACCACCCAAATCCTGCTTTGGATCCCCTGACAGGAGGTAAAAGGGGCATTTCAGGCGTTGATTATTCCCTCTCTGTATTATATAGAGAAAATTGCACAAAGATAATATTGATTGTCTTAGAAAATTCAGAAGTGAGTGGCCAAGGATGGTGCAACAAGCTTGCATGGTTATAATGGACAATCAATCCTGTAGTAGCTCTAGTCCTTTACAGGCATGAATTAATGTAGGTCATCAGGAGCTTTGTGTCATAAAAAAATGAAATACATTTATGCAAAAAAAACCCAACTAAGCTCTATCTGTATTCCATACAAATTTGTAGTGATTTAGAAGATGGAATGGATCACAATGTCCTGTTCTTGTCTTGTAGATGTCTGTGTGTTTTGATTTCTAGGGACACTTGTTGCTAATGTAGCACAGAAAGAAGATTCAGGTTTGTAATAACAAGTGTGGATTTTTTTCTTGCTGTGTTGCTGTAACACTGAGTGAATAAATTGGTAAATTGATTTTATTTTAATAATGAGGAATAGTACTTCATAAATAGGCCCAACAGGTTATTTGGATTATGAATATCTTGGCCGAAAAAAAAGTTTTGACTTCTGTGATGCAACAGAAACCAATTAAATTATGTTCAATTCAGTGATCAATATTTGAAGAAAAAAAGATGTTTTGCTACCATTGGGCTTGAAGTGCATTGTGCCATTGTGTTTGTATTTGCCAGCTTCATTTTCCTTTTTCAGGGCTTGGAGTGGGCTGCAAGCTGGCTGTGAGCTTCTAGTGATACACAGTGGGTTGTCAGAATGGGTAAATTAAGTTGAAGGTGGGGGAAGAAAGAAAAATATTTGAGGTGGTGTAAAATGGTGAGCTAAAAAAGTACAGCAAGGACTGAAGGAAGTCTAAGGGAGACTAGAGAAATGTAACTGAATGGCTGGTAGGTCAGAAAAAGGGAGAGCAAAAGGGTAGGGAATGCTGGTTATGGAAGGAAAGAGGAAACCCAGGATAAGCAAGAAGGATCCCATGGAGTTATGCACTGACTTTGCAAGTCTAGTGCTGAAGGAAAAAGCCACACTGAAAGAGATATTTTTATTGTTTTTAACTCCTAAACTAAAGGATGCATACTTAACTCCTAGAGTGGCTAACATTTAGATCTGGTAAATTCATAGTTGCCATGATTATGTTTTGTGGTCTGCTCAAAATATAATTCTATCATTTTTTAAATTAATTCTATTTACACACACACATATGTATTTGTGGATGTGTTCTCTTGTATATACTCACTGTCTCTTGTTTCTAGACTTTTCCTTTTCCCCTAAAGAGTGTGAACTGGGTAAACCAAAACTCTCAGGTGAATAAAAGGCTCCCAAGGTAAATTCCTGTTGGAGTGAAAAAGCTGCACTGAGCTGCCTTGCCCATTACTGTATCTTTCTTCCTTCTGTCCATTCAGATCTCCCTCAAACACTATTTTTATTTAACCTATTTTTGGAACCCTCCTCACTGTCCTGAAATCTGTGCTGCCCTCTGAAAGAGAGGCAATGTATAACCGAGCTGGTTCTGGTGTATTTTGGGATTGACATTCTCTCAGTAGCAGCAGCCCAGCCCTTGCCAGCAGCTCGTTAAAACCTGAACAGCTGCTTTTGCTGCAAGTGCAGAGTCCTAAAATTCACCCCCTTTCTCCCACACCAGCCATCCATAGTACTCTTCCTCTGGTTTGGAGCTGTTTGTAGGATGTGGAAAACATGATAAATATAAATCATATTGTTTGGAGTTGATTGACGTGGCTTGTTCCTTGGAAAGCTGACGCCTCCTCCTGGTTTTGAGGTGGAGTACTAATGTGAGTAGAATGGCCTCGCTAATTAAATGCACTCAGAATGGAGCTTGGCATTTGCTGATGATTTGGGGAGTGGGGAGGAGTGTGCTGGGGCATTGCCAAAGGGGAATTGCATGATTTGAACAAGCATTGATAAAACAGCGGGTTTGTCTGCGAAGAAGCAAGTCTGTGAGCTGATGATCTATTTGTGTTGCTTGAAATTCTATTTATACAGTTGAGGAACATGTGCTTAATAAAGAAACAAAATTCAGACAGATTGCACTTACTGAGATTGCCAAAATCTGATACCTGCTTTCTATGAAATACTGCTGATTCCAGGTAAAATCTGTTTGCCTAATTATTTTTTTCCATTAACTTGCATTTCCGTCCAAGGAGGGGACGGTGACACTATAACTCAGTATTTTGTTCCTCAGAGAGCACTAGTGTTCCTTTGGAAGCTTAAAAAGAAGCCACCAGCCATGTTTCTTAGGACATAGAAGGAAAAATGTCTGTGTTTGTTTTCCCAAAGGTCAGTTCTTTTCTCCCAAGGTCTGTCTCCATCCACGACCTTCCTCTGGGTGCCCAAATCCCTGCCCGGGCTGTGTGTAACCAAATACACTGCAGTGCTATTTTATTCCCATTATTCCCATCCCCAGCCTGCCAAAACGCAGCTCTTGGCCAAAGATACTCCCTGTGGCTGGGATTGATCTCCTAATGGAATTCACACTGTTGTTGGCTTTTTTTTTTGTGTGTGTGTGTGTGTTTCAGCTGCTTGCTCTGTTGCATCTCATGATATGTGCTACGTACAATTACAGCTCCACAGAGGCTGGGAGAGAAACTGGGGGAGACTCTTCATTTCCAGGGCCTGAATTACACCCACAGCTCAATGAGCTTGTGATTATTTGTTGTGGTTATTTAGCACAGTGATGGAAAAGGTGTAGGGTCTGTGGCTCCTGGTGATTGTACACGTGCAAAATCAGTGCTTGGAGTGAAATGTAGGTCTAACTCACAACCACAATGTTGAGTTTCTTGCCTCTCAAAGGCAAGAAAGTACTTAGCAGGATTAGAGCCTTTTGAGATTTGTAGTCTGTGTGTGTATGTATCTCAAAGTCCTTCCTTAATCCTGGGATTTATCAGCCAAAAGCAAACTTAAACTGGCAGGAGGAGCCCAGTGCCCGTGTGTGAAGGGAGGGCAGGGCTTCTGACATGTTGTCTGAAGTGAGTGCAAACCAAAATGCTCTCATGTTGGCTGTGTAAAGAGCACTTTTATGCCCATTCCAGTTGGTTTCAAAAGCTGCCACGGGTGCTCAGCAAATCAGGCCAAGGGTTCAAGAATTTGCTCCGGTTCCATATCTGCTAAGTTTGCATTTGCTCAATGAACCTTGGTTTTCACTTGGACATTTTAATATTGTCTTAATGCAGAGCAAGCAGAGTTGCTGCAGGAAGAGACCAAGCTGATAAAAACATGGAATCAGGGAGTTGCTGTGGACCTCCAGAGCTCATGTAGTCCCTACTTCTGTCCCACACCAGATTCTGTTTCCTTGTTTGTCCAGCCTCTTTGATTTCCAGAGACTTCACAGACCCTGCGTGTTCTGGTCCATTGATCCTCCCTGTGGTGGCATTTTTCCCAGTGTTTACTGTAAATATTGTTGCATCCTTTTAAGTCCGTGACACTTATCCTTTTGAGCATAAACATGGCAGTGTTAATGATTTTTTGTGTATTTTCAAGTGTCTAGAGACATAATTAAATACCTGTGGATAGTGAAACCCTAGGAAAAAGGTATGTAGGTAGGCTGTGGTATCACTTTTGCTTTCAAAAATTTGTGAGAGCAGTTTGCAATGATGTTAGGTCAGAAATCACGTGCACTGAGTTGTCCATACTTCAAAAAAGGGAATTGTCCGTTCTGGAAAGTGGGCTGGATGACTGAAAACATTTAGGATGAATAATGGAACATTTGGAGAGTGAAATGATGAGCTCCTGCAGGACCTTGCTTTGGTAGAAAACAGGCAGGCTTCTATTTTCCTTCTCAGGTTATTTCCCTACATTAAAGTAGCTTTGCCCCAAGAGTGTTCCCAGTAGAGTCTCAGTTTTGGTCTCCTAAACAATGCATTCAGTGCATCCAACTGATTGAAAATGCAGTTTGTAGCTATAAATTAACTGTTGATAAATAATTTAAGCTGTGTGCGTTTTCCTATTTGTGGTATTTCTTTTGCAGTCTGCCGAGGGGAGATACATGCCATCTTTTTTTCTGAGGTGTTTCTTCCCTTTGTAACCTCAGAACTGGGCTGATTTTCTGTAAATGTGCTTTTTCTCCAGGTTTTTTTTCCAGTGGTCCCTGGAAAGATGGACAGGGTGCTAATTGTACCAGTACAGATGGCAGCTACAATATCCAGCATGGCACAGGGCAGGGTGAAATGGATATTGGATGGCTGAGGAGGAATCTTGGCATGAGAGTTTGGAGGAATCAAGAATTCTTTAGAAGAGATTTGGGACACAAGGGTGGCAAAGATTTAGGATAGGGCAGTGAAGGCTGGGGTGGTTGGAAGGGTAGGACAAAAGACCAGGTGGCTGACAGTGGCATGTGGGACTTCAATGTGGGGATGGAGCACATCTGGAATGGAGTGAATTGGAAGGATTGAGGGTCTGGTGTGGTTTAGAAAGAGCCTCTGGAGCAAGAAGAGTGTGGAACTGGGGTTGAGAGGGCAAGGCCCTAGGGAGTGAATCTGAAGGACTGCTGGTCAGGTGAGATGGGGCTCTCTGGAATTAGGAGGTTTCCAGGGGTGAAGGTGAAAGCTTTCTGAGTGTCCAGAATGTCTCCAACCAGGATTCATATAGGTATTGAGAACAGATGCCTGTGGCCTCCTTTGTTACATCATACGGTAGTCATATCAGAGATGGCTTTTGGAGACCCCTTGGGCAGTCATGGATCAGAATTCCTGTTGTGTCTCTTACAGCCCACCTCAGGAATATTTGTTTTGATGCTGTCCAAAATCCCTGACTTTAATCTCATCTGAAACATTCTATTTTTGTGCCCTGCCCTGACAAGCTTCTGTCATTTTTGTGTTCTTGTCTAGGTCTGCTCAAGGAAGTAGAATTTTTATCAAAGGAGAAATTAGACCTCCAGTGTCAGGCAGAGAAGGACCATTCCAACCTACGCTCTCAAATGAAGGTTTTGGAGGTGGAACTGGAAGAGCAGCTGCACAGTAATCAAGACCTGGCTAAACAGTTACTGGAGGTTGCTGAATTAAAACAGCAAATTCAGGTTCTGGAAAAGCAGCTTAAAAACCAGCGGCAGTTCATGGATGTAAGCAAGCCTGGGGCCACATTTCCATGGGTTTGGAGGTGATGCATCCTCTTCCTGGCTTGTGACTGCCACTTGGCAGATGGTTCCTCAAATGGCATAGTTTCAGTCTGGTTTGAAAGGAAGACTTTGATACTGTAGTCTTGTAAAAGAAATAAAGAAGTTACAGTTCCCTTTGGTATTGCAGGGTAATTTTTCTTTTATCAACTGATAGGTGTAGTTTATATGTATATTGCAGTCAAAAAGGTGGGTTTCTTTCCTTTCCCTGTAATTGTACGTATGCTTTCAGGACCACTAGAAGGTGTTATTATTTTCAAATTAACAGTTCCTTCACCACAAAAACAAACCCCAACATATTCTTGTGCTCAGTATTGTAGTGAAATGCCAGGTTTCTTCAAGAATACTTCCTTTCTCTTTGGCTGGGTTTGCAGGAGCAAGCTGTAGAAAGGGAACACGAGCGTGATGATTTTCAGCAGGAAATTCAGAAACTGGAAGAACAGCTAAAACTGTCAGCAAAATCACAGCCTTCAGGACAGCCCCGAGAATGCAGAGTGAGTAAAATCACACTGGGTGACCAACGGGGTTTGTTTACTACAATTAAATACCAAAACCTGTATTTTCTCAAGGTATGGCTCCTGGGAGACTTTTTTTCCCCTCTGTTGTCACCCAGAGAGCAGATTTTTTTCCTCAGCTGACTGGACTAGGCAGTGAGAATGCACTTATGTTTTGTTATGGAGATGGAAAGAAAATGTCACAGCCCCTGAGTATGGTTTAAATGAACCAAGGAGGGCAACACTACAGACACTCTGCTCTACAGAGCACATCTGAGGGATGACTTCTGGGTTCTAAAAGGGTTTGTTTTGTTCCAGCTATAGCAACTGTAATAGAGATGTTCCTTGTCTGCATGCCTTGTCCTATTTCAGTTTTTAAATGAGTCCTTGTTTACACATGTTCATTTGTTTCATGCTTGGTTTCAAACATTAACTTTTGTTTTTGTTTTTTTTTTTTGGTTGGTTGTGTTTTTTCACATAAATGAACATTATACAGAACTATGAATTGATTCTACAGGTATGGAAAACAGCATGAACATCTCTTTAACTTTTCTTTCCTTTTACTTCCAATCCTTTTTAGATCTGCTTTAGCTCTTTTTCCTCTTCTTGGTATGTCAAGGCATGACTTGGAGCTAAGGATACAGGTTTTAGGGTGGCAGAATTCCTGCAGGAAATGAGGAACTTCTTGCTCAGAGGTCCCACGGGCAGTTTCTCACTCGAACAGAGCTTTTTGTCATGAAAGGAGAAGCTGAGGTTTGGATTACATGGAAAAAAGATACTGCAGTGCTGATGATACACTGTGCCTTCAGCTTCTGTTTGTGGCCTGGTTCTTACCAAAATGTCAGTGTTGAAACTAGTTAATTACATTTCTATCTATTTATTTATGTATAGGGTATGGAATTGTGTGCCTCGAGTGTTAGGAAAAGTGCAGGAGCAGCTGCATCTTTGATAGAGTGGATTTTCCATGCTGGAGGGCAGAAGCTGGAAAAGTTCAGAGGAGCTGCTGTAGCTTTGCAGCCTCTTTCAGAGAGGATGAAAACTTGCCTGGTGAAAGACACACAAGGGTGGTAACTAAGCGAGTGCCACTGTAGGTTGGGTAAGGAATGCAGGCATTCTGTGCCAAAATGCAGTGTCAGGATTCATGGCATTGTTTAATGCAGCTGTGCCATCAGGAAGGGTTTAACTCACACCAGCTCGAGTGAGCTCCTGATCTCTGCATGCAGCAGTTCCACAGGTGCCCTCTCTGCTGTTCACTGGGCTCGAGGTGGGTGTCAGTGGGATTATTTTGGGAAAAGAGTGCTGGCTGGTGATTGGGAGCTGCAGTGTGTTCCCTGAGGGTGGAGGTTGTGGAAGTGTTTCCTCAGCTGCAGGAGTGCAGCACCAGCTTTCTAGCAAGGTGCTGTTAAAAGCACACTGGTTTATGCCTGAAGTGTCATGGGTTTGGGATTGTGATGCCAAAGTTTTACAGCTTTGGAAAGGTTAGACTTCTGGAACATTTTTCTGTACCCAAAAGCTTTACTGTAAGTCTTGTGTTATGCTTAGCAGCTGCTGATATGATGAGAAGGGAGTTAAGATACCTACATAATAAGGGGAATGTTTATGTGCCTGTGAGCAGACATACATTAATCACTTTTGATTCCTTCACCAGTCTCTGACACTCTCCACACTTACTAACTTGACTCTCTATTTTGCTAGAGCATGTGTTGCTGCTTTAGTAATATCTCTACAACACTTTGAAGGTGTCAAGTTCTATATCAATGCAGAGAATTTTTATTTTATAATGTTGAAGTGGGGGTTTGCATCAATTCAGACACTTACTGATGAACAAAGAATTTACTTTGTGAAATTTCATCTTCCTTGCTCATTGGTAATGACCAGATTATTTCTCCTTTCCAACCTCTTTCTGCCTGAGCTTGCTTTCCATGACTTAATTTTTTTAATGACTTTATCACACCCTGAGGTAGTTTGTCTGTCCCAGCTGGTTCTGTCCTGCCTCTGTACCCACCAGACTCCCAGCCTTGCCTTCACCCTGATTGCTGGGATCACTGAATGACTGTTTTCCTGCAGCTCTGTATGTGATTGGATCTCAGTGAGCTCGAATTCAAAATCTGTATGATTTTTGGAAAAAGAAGTAGCTGTCCCGTGTTGTCTCCTGGGAGTCTCTCTGATTTGCAGGCATTGGATATATTACATTGCATATTTATCTTTCAGTTCATGGTATCTTCCTTTAAACTGGAGTTCCTTGGACTGTTGGGAGAGGGTTCTGAGGTTACAGAAATAAAATCTAATGCTATTAATAACAATTCATGTAATCTTGGATTTTTTTTTAATTTTAAACCAAACAAACCTCCCACACCACAAGGCTCCTTTGAGAGTACGCCTTCATGTAGTACTTGGTGAGAATACTGCAAATATTAAGAGAGAATAATCAGATGCGCATTTTAGAGCTGCTGAATTTGGAAAACAAGATTTCAGAAAGTTACTTTTTAACCCTTTCTGCCCACCTGTAGTTTTATTTTCACCTGGGATTTTAGCACTTCTTTAGTCCGTAGTAGAACTCCACCTGCTTTGACATGAAATTACTCTTGCTTCCACTTGGAAGCAAGTCTGTCACATTGCCTGAATATCTGTACACTGTGATTTCTGTACAGGTGGAGTCTCTGCAAGCAGAACTAAAAGAGAAGATGGATGATTATAATAAGCTGTTACTAGAAAAGGAGCGAAAGCACGAGGAAATTACAGCTCGTGATAAAGAGATAGAAAAACTGGTGGCTCAGATCCAAGAGCTGAAGTGCAGTGGTGCTGAGGTCTCCAGGACTGTGCACTGCTTGGAACAACAGCTGCAGAAAATGAAGAAAGTGGAAACTGAACTGAAACAAGTAATTTTGAAGTCCTTATTTGAGTGGGGTTGGCATTATGTGACGGTGGGTTTGTGGGGATATCAGTGGTGTGTGTGGGTCTCCCTGGTGCCCAGTGCTGAATCAAACTGGTGTATTAATGGCAGATGCCACAGCCACAGCTTTTGGTAAACCGGTTTTACGAACTCTAAGTCCACTATAGAGACTTAGGTACTACTTGTAAGTAGTATTTACCCATATAGATACTCTTAAGTCTTACTGTGGAGGCTGCTTTGGACAGCTGTGATGTTTGCATGGTTCAGAGCTGCTCTTGTGTTTGTCTGGAAGGTTCTGAGAAGATGATGTTACTGAGTATTAAACACTGAGGGTCTTCAGTAGGTGCCTGTGTTTCAAATCATGTCTTAATGTGTAGCCTTTCTCTCTGTCTTTAAAGCCAGCTCTGTTCAGTTTTTACTACCTTATTACTACTGCAGATTTAATCACAGCTTAGACTTAAGAATTACATTCCACTTAGCAAAAGTTGTCTTTTACCAAACATTTGAGTAAGTTCTTAAACTAGATGTTTGGTTTCCTCCCATCAATTTTATTTGGTCAGGTACTGTTGGAAGCTTTGTGGAGATCTTGTTGCCTACAGTCACCTAACAGGAGGCTGTGGGGAAGGAGGTGCACAGTGAAAGGATGAGAAGATACAAGCAGAAACTGCACCAAGGGAAATTCCAGTTCAGTGGAAGGGTGAAGTGGGGGCAGACAGAGGTTGCTGGGCTGGGGAGCTCTGGAGACCCTTCCCAGCTTAAGCTTTTCTGTGTTTTTATCCAAACGCACAAAGCCATGCCTGTTCATTTTCTGTGTGCCTTGGAGTGGATGGAGACCGTGGTGCTGCTGTTGGCGAGTTGCTCTTTTCTCTGAAATCTTGGCTTTCTGTTAAACAGACTTTCTTTATCCATGTGCATGCAGAATGTTCTTTTAGCTGTCTGAATGTCCCAGTAAAATTGGTGTTTTGTGAAAATCTTAAGTAAGCAAAATTCAGACCATATCGGTTTGGGTTTTGGTTTTTTCTCCTTTGTCCATGAAATGAGTTCATCAGCTTTAAACAGGGTTGTGCTATTCAATTTGCCAACTTTAAGCACTGTGACAGTTTGTCTTGAAGCAATTTTGTGCAGTATACAAGTTCCAAGGGAGCTTTAAGAACAATTGCATGCCGTGGCATTTTTCTGTAGAAATCCACTCGATGTGAAAGGCAATTACAGGGTTTTATTGTCCCCCAAATTCCAACAAATGAAAAACACAGGTATTGCAGGCGGTGGAGAAATAAGAAGTAGGTCTGGAAAGCATTGCAGGTAAGGCATCCCCCTTCTGCAGGAGTTTGGGTTTCACATTGCTCCTGAAGGATTTTGGTCAGTGATCAAGGTGATGTGGTTAACATCTTATTTTTAGTTATACAAACAAAAAAAAGGCTCTGCTGTTGCTTGGGGTTTGGTTTTTCTGTATGTCCTTCCCTACAGGACTGGAGGGGCTGGTTGATAGCACAAGTTTCATGTGAAAGCAGGACGAGTTTTCATGTTTCCCTTCCCTTGTGATACTGACATAACAGCATTAACTTTGCAGTTTATTTTTTATTTCTTAATTGCTGCTACTTTCAGTTTATAAGGAGAAGATGCAGTCTGGGTC
This sequence comes from Margarornis squamiger, assembly GCA_035222235.1. NCBI lineage: Eukaryota > Metazoa > Chordata > Aves > Passeriformes > Furnariidae > Margarornis > Margarornis squamiger. Next base: position 1,310,183 of record JAWWTY010000002.1, read on the forward strand.
TTAGATCTCTTGAACTAGAAAAAAGAGGGTCCAATTCACCAATTTTTTGGCAAATCATGTCTAAATAACCCACCAGAGGTGTGTGTCTTAAGCTATGGGCAGAGCGAGTGTTGAACAGCAGAGGCAATTGCTGCCCTAGGCTTCTTGTGCAGCTTTCCTTTACTGTATTAAGCACAGATATATTTGCTTTTGTTTGGACAATTCCCAAGGGACCCTTCCCTCCTTGTACTCACCCAGCTCCTGAGAAGGCCTGTGAGAGAAAGAGGACCAAAGAAGGCTTTTTTTAAATCAATAAAGCTATGGTAACTTTTCAGATTAATGCTGCTTTCTCACATTCTGACTGAACTTGAAGCATTTCTAAGTAGGTTTTGATCTACCCAAAACTCTCCACTTCTGAAATTGGGTCCATCTATTAAATTTAGTATCGCAATAATTTTGGAAATGGCTGCAAGGACGAGATGTTTAGGTTCTTAACCATATAAAATGCCATGTAGCTGAGAAAGTATAATTTATCACTGAATACTAAATTTTCAGAACTTGTTAAACTTGGCTTAGAAAAAAATAAAGGGGTAAAAACTTGAGCTAAAAATGTTCAGTTGGTTTGAATTTCTCTTTATAGGCCACTGAGATGATGTACTTTTCTTCTGGTACTGGATTTGTAAGGGATGTTGAAGTGTTTTGGCAGCATCGTTCTGGTCAGGCAGGTTTTTGTCAGTTGACAGCAATGAGTTCTAACCTAATTTTTGTTTGTTTTGCAGGATAAAGAGGCACTGCAGCAGCAGCAATACAATAACCTGATCCAGATCTCTGCCCTGCAGTCCAAGCTGGATGAAGCCAGGCACCGAGTGCCAGTGGACAGCAGTTCTGCCCCTGTGCTGAAGGAGCAGCTCCAAGCAGAGCAGGAAGCCCTTCAGGCCAAGGAGAGAGAGGTGAGAGCTTTCGAGTTGCTCTTGTCAGTACAGAAATGTTTTGCACGCACTTCCAGCTGGGAATTTAATCCATTCAAAACCCCAATTATTTAACGTGTTAATAAATGTGCCTTCTTGCCCAGAATTCTCTGTGCTTTGGCCTTAATTGACCTACCTTTTTCTTATTTTGTTCTGTGTCCATCTCCCTTCCCACGGTGATGATTCACATCAGCTTTGAGACTGACTGATCAGTGTCACTTGTAAACTGATTTCCCTTTCCTTCCAAAGTTGCAGTGGAGCAGAAGGTAGACAGCTTTTTGTTTGACTTTGGGGGATAATTCTTGTCACATTATTTGGAGCTTTGATTGGATTTCCATGCACAGATGCATACACAATCCTGCTGTATGTTTATGTTATTATTACATACTTATTGTAATATCTGTGATACAGAAACATCCAGTCCAGTTAAGGATGTGGAAAGCAGAAAATGGGGGAGTTCCTCCACCATCCTCTCAAGAGCAGCAAGATAATAAACATTCACTTCTTACAGATGGAATTGCCCTGTCTCTTATGAAGCCTCATTTCAATAGTCACATTCCCAAAGCCCCTACAACTTGTTACCCATTAAGACAAGAGATGGTAAAGCCTGTGGATGATAACACACTGCTCCCACTGCTCCTTCAAACAGGAGTGTGTGATCATTGACTCATCTCTTACTGGGATGTCTTACTGGGACTGGCAATGGAATGTAATGTAACAATTTCTGCCTTCTGGGAGCAGAGCAATGGTGTTTATGTGAGCTGCTTGTGATTAAGCTGGACATCAAACGCAAAGGTGTCTTCTGTTCTTACTGCAAATTACATCAGTCAAGCCTTGATTGTTCAAAAGGCAGATTAACAGATTTCTTCTGAGCAGTGAGATTTTTTTAAAAAAGAAAATGGAAGCTCACTTTTGCAGTACTTTGGTTTTGTGGATAAGGAGCTGTAACACAAACTTCTCCCTCTGTTTTTATGTCTCAGATTTTCAATTAATGCAGGTTGATTAGAGAAATTGCTGAAGTTACTTCCTGTCCCTAAGTAAGACAATGAATGAACTTTTATCTCTTCTACTTAAATAAGAGGATTTAGTTGAAATAACTATGCATTTTTATTTTTTTTTTTAGATTGCAAGCTTGCTAGACCAACTGGAACAATATAAAGATAACCTGAGCAGCAAAAATGAGGAGATACTGCAGCTGAACTTGCAGTTAGAGGTACAAAAAAACCTTAGCACGTCCAGCATCAGCCAGCTTCAGGCAGAGAATGCACACTTGAAGGTAGGTTTCCTTAGCTTTAGTGTGCACTGGCTGAGATGTCAGAGACCCCCTGTCTTGAGTGTTGTAGTCTTCATCTCATGATGTTGCAGATCCTTGATTTCTTTCTCTTGCCAAGGGATGATTGCATGAGTGTTACAAGGCTAATGCTGGATATTGTGGAAGCAAAACCCCTCAGTGTTCTAGATTCATGCTTGTAGCATTATTTTCTACAGTCATTTGATTTAAATAAAAGCTTTGGTTATTTTCTGGGTCTGGTGGCACAAACTCAAATAAAGTAGCTGTGGTTGTGTTCCTGAGTTCTTCAGCATTATAGTAAAGAAGAGCATGTTTAAATAAAATCATTAGGGTGAGAGAGGAAGGCAGTCCTTTCTAATAAGATTATTGTTTTTCCTGGTCAGGAGGGTCTAACAAAACTTCATGCGAAGCAAAGTCAGGCCCTGGATATTAATGATGCCTCAGCTTTGTCATTCCCACAAGCACTACTTGAAGAAAAGAATCAAGAGATCGATCACTTGAATGAGCAGATGAAGAGACTCCAGCAGGAGCTAGAGAATGCTCTGGAGAATAAAGTAAGAGTGCTTACTGGATGTTCACTGCTTGATTTTTGGGGGAAGCAAGGCATGCAGAATTTTACTGTAAATGACATTTGTTTGATAATTTTCTTGGGATAGTAGGGATTCTTTGGAGTAGGTACCAGCTGAAGAGTGTTGTTCTTCCTGCTGTTTAAATGTGTGATCAGGAAGAAAAATGTGAACTCTCTGTGCGATAGTAATTGTGCCTACATACAGTAATGTTCAGTCTTCCTTTTGCTTAGGTTGTGGAAGAGCAAAAATCTGAAATTGAAGAACTCAGATCACTTGTCGAGCACCTTCACGTTGACCAGGAGAGGCTGCGCAAGGACAAGGATGAAGAGGTAGAGCAACTCCATGGAGTAATTGAGAAGCTTCAAAAAGAGCTGGCACAATTTGGACCAGTATGCCATGAAGACAGTGACAACCAAGATGACTTCTATCAAGATGCGTTGGGAAAGCCAGTGGAGAACCTTCAGAATGAGTTGAAGAAGGGACTGGTAGATTGTCAGGGCGATCCTGATCCCAACACAAGAAATGTATCACTAGTCTCCAAAGTGAGAGAACTTCAGGAGGAACTGGAGCTTGTCTCAGCTTCTAGACAAGCCCTGCAGCAGCAACTGGAAGAGAAGGAATTGCAGTTCAAAATGGAAGTGGAAATTCTGGAGAACAAATGCCAACAGTTGCGAGACTCATCGGAAGAGTCTGTGGCAGAGCTGAGGGCTCTGAGAATCCAGCACGAGGCCCTTCAGGAACAATACAGCCTTGCCCAGACACGGTTGTCTCAGAGAGAGGTTGAAACAAAGCTTACTGAGTCTCGAGTTCAAGAACTTGAAGACACCGTGAGAGAAAGGGAAGCAAATATTCTAGACAAAGAGATGCAAATTAAGACAATGGCAGATCAAAGAGAAGCTGACAGCACCGAGCTGCAGTATTTAACAGAAAAGGCAGCAGAGCTCCAAACCGAGCTGGAAAAGAGAGATGCAAGTCAGGCACAAGATGTTTATAGTCTTCAGTTAGAAGTTTCTAGGCTTGATTTCCAGGTGCAAGCACTGAATCAGAAAGAAGTAGCTTATCTGAGAGAAATCAAGGAGCTACAGGGGAGCACTGCAAAACTGAAAGAACAAATCAAGGCTCAAATGAAAGAGCTCGAAGCCTTACGATCGGAGAGAGAGCAACTTCTTTCCCAGGTGGAGTCACAGCAGCTAAAGGAGCAACGAGGTCATGAAGGGACTAATTTCCTCAAGCCATTCTGCCAGAGAGAAAGAAAAGGTGTAGCCCTTAAAAAGGGAATGAAGGAATTAGAAGAGCTGGAAGCAAATAGTGATCAGTCGTTCCCAGTACTGGTTTCCCCTACTGCTAAACTGGTATTTGGTTTGGTTTTTAATAATATTATTTGGTTGCTCTGGGGTTTTTTTATTAGAATAATCTAATGTACTGTATAAAGCCCTATAACTGATCCTTTTGAGTGCTGTAAGAAAGGGAGAAGATGAGTGCTGTGACACAAGGATGGCTGTGGTGAGTCATTTGAAAGGTCTGTGTGTCTCTGGTTTCTCCAGCAATGTGGATGTTTCTCCAACAAGTGGATGCCTGGAAGGACTAAGGATAGGCCAGGCACCCACAGAAACCTCATCCAGCTTTTCTCAGCTGGTTGTGGTTTTGCCCATGGATCCTGAGGGATGTTTTGGTTGTGGATGGCAAGGAGATGTCAATGGGGGCTGCTCCATGCTGGGCACAGCTGTGCCTACCACAGGACACAGCCACGTGTGGCACTGCCTGGGAAATCATATTTCAGAGAGAGCAAAGTGCTGCACAGACAGTGGGGAGTGAGGGGGAAGAGTGTGGGGAAAAGACCATGCTGGAGCAGATATCCATGCTGCAGAGTGGGAGAGGAAGGAGTTTGGGATCAAGGAGTAAGCCTGGGGAGAAAAGGTGAGGAGCAGCTCTTTCAGCATTTTTCTTTCTTGCCGTCCAGCTGTATTTCAGTGGCAGTAGATTACATACATACTCCTCAAGTCCTGTCTGTTTTGCCTGTGAGAGTGGTTAGGAGGTGATACCCCTTTTTCTCCACCCATGAGCTCCTTGCATCTTCTTTTTTCCATGCTGATCCATTGAGGAGGGAGAGGGAGAGCACATCTGGGTGGGCATCTGCAAGGCAACCAAGGTCAACCCACCATGAGCTACTGAGACTCTTTTTTTGCCATCCTTTATGGCTGTATCGAGGAACTACTTCAAAATACTTCATTGTGTCTCCTTTTTTTTTAATTTTTAGAAATATTTATTTACTGTGACACTTTCTTGTAATTATTCTGAATCTTTCCTAGAACCATTTGCTCCAAATAACCTAATCTTATTCAACTCAATCACTCAATTTGAGAAAGCAGTAAGACCCAGGTGATGCTTTTTTCAAAGAGCTGTAGCAGTCTGTCATACATCAATTTATAAGGCTGGCTTACAGAGGTAATAAGTGTTAGTAAGATGGCTTATATGAAAAGAGTTTCTGAGTGCTTCTGTGGATTTTGGGGGTCCTGATTGGCAGTATGATATGGATATAAACATCCAAGGCAGTTGACTTATTTAAAGAAATTACAGGATAATTACTATGTAAAATGATGTGTTTATTTTTAAAGCAGAAACGAGGCATGTAGCTGCACAAAACATCATTCCTAGTGCTTGTATTTTTATTTGCCTCAAAGATCTAGTTCTGGATCATTGCCCTTTGCCTAGGTGAATGCTGTGCATGCAAGGTCTGTCCCAGAAATGGCTCAGGAAAAAGAACCAGGTGGGAAAAGTGTTGAATGGCCAGTGCAGACTGATGTACTTCAGACCACTGAGTGTGTCTGTGCAAGGTCCAGTGGCTACTGGACCATGGTGCTGATACAGGTAGGGATTGTCAGATCCCTCTTTAAAGAACACAAGGGATTTAGGATTCAGTGAGGAGAGAGCTGGTGAAATAAAGGTATGCTTTGCAATAAAGGTATGTTGTAATTCTGGGGGCAGTTAAATGATTTAAAAATCGTTTTTCAAGTAGAAACTCAGGTTCTGAAATGTTTAATTGACCTCTGTGTCTCAGTATTATGTATTTCCATGTTTAAGTGCTACAAGTCTTAAAGTAGGCTGGGGAGGGATGATCATCAAATAAAGTAAATAAACTACTCTGTCGTCAAGCATTCATTACAATAGACTTGTTCTTATGGATTTGCTCACCCCAGTATTAGAAAAAGTATAATCTTTGCAGCATTCTTAGAGGAGCAAAGAACCCCTGTGCAGTTATCCTGGGGTTCAAAAGTGGAAACAATGCGAAAATTAGGAAACGGATTAAAGTGAAAGCTGGGGGAGCAGTGAAAAGAGGGGCAAGTACTTGCAGCCAGCACTAGGCTTAAAATGGGCTAGGGCTCATCAGCTGAGAGAGATGATTAACAGGAGAGGATTAAGGGGGTGGTCTGAGATGAGAGAGAAAACAATTATTCACTGTGTGTGACAACAGAAGAGATATGGAGGATAAATGACATTTCCATGTTGACTGATGGGTTTAAAATGAACTAAAATACCATCTCAAACAGTGCATCATTTAGACTCAGCCACAGAATCCCAGAAGTCAAAAGGGTAATTATAGCTTAAAACTACTTGGATGAAGCACCTGAAGGAAAAATCAAACAGTTTTGAAAGATCTTTTTTAAACACATGTTGCTCAGTTTGTAAAAACATATTCAAGTTCCATTAAACAATTAACGTGTGTTATTTCATTGTAGGAAAACAATGAAGTTGTCTTTGACTCGACAACTCACAGTATGAATCCAAAAGCTCACATTAAGCAATCCCAAGAAAATATCTCGCTTAAGGAGCTGGATGTGATCCACAGCTCTGAAGAGGATCAAGATTTGAAAAAACATTGCCAGCAAATGTTGGCAATTCACCAAACTCCTGCTTCTCCAAAACACAGCTTGGACATGGACAAAGACACTTCCAGAGACTTCCAGAATTTAGTTGCAAGTATGTCTTCATGGGGCTCGCCTGAAATCATGAGAAAACAAGAGACAAGCGTGGAACTTCAGCCAGTGCTTCACCTGACACCCTTCTCAGAAGCCGGAAACACGGATTTTGAAATTACGCACACCAGGTCATCCCTGCAGGGAGATAATTCTGTGTCACTGGGCTATTCTAACCTGGATGAAAATGGCAGTGGGGAGGCAGGGCTGGGAGCAGGGAGGAAATCTCCAGCTTTCTCTGAAAGCACCTATTCTGTTGAGGAGGAGGAGGAGGATATGCAGAAGAAGGTTTTGGTAAGTGATATTTCGTGTCTGATTTAATCCTTGAGTGCTCAGCTCTGTCCCCTGGGATCCTTGAGGGGCCATTGGCTCCAAAGAGTAGAAACCTGCCCAGTGATGTTCTGGACAAAGCATTGTTAGTTCCTCCCTTACTGTGATAGCAACTGATAAATTTGTGATAACACTTCACGTGCCAGGAATTGAGGTGAAACCTCTAAAACCTTTGTTACTACAGTGCTCAGTGTACTGAAACAGCTCCCCACTTAGGGATATCTGTGGTTGAGCGTTAGAAGAAGCTCTTTCAAAACTGGAGAGTAGAATTTATATTTTTTTAATGGAAATATATGTGTTGTGTATGTATATATTTATATATTGTCTGTATCCTGTAATTTCACAGGAAGGTGAAGTTTGTACTTCAGAAAATTTATCTTTAGTTGTATATTTTTGTGCCTTGCTTTTAAGGGGCAATTGAATATAAATACATGTCAGTTTCTTAAGACTGTTAAAGAAGGAAAAAATTGAGATGGAGTGGCTTCCAAAGAGCATTTATTGTGGTATTTGCCATCTCTAACATTATGATTGAGGAGGTGTTTGCTACAATCTGCACTACTTAAAAAACTTGTCATAAATGCAGAAAACGGCTGGACTCAGAAAACTAAATCTATGTGAAAAAATTTATTTCCAAGCAGATGAGAGAAGCTGATAATGTGACTTTAACCCCTTCTGATTTGCAAGATGATGTAAGATCAAGAGCATCTGTGATGAGCAGTGCATGTGGCAGCAGTAAGTTTAACCTTGTAGATTCCTTTCACCTTTTGTTAACTTCATTAGAGAAATATTATGTTTCCTCTTTCTCTCATTTCCTTTTACTGTAGGTCTTTTATTGGAAAGCTGTGCCTTTGGCAGGTGGCTCTTTGTTTAGAAACACTTGTGTATTCGTGCCTGCTTTTACCTTCTCATCTTTATGCATTGAAAAGGGAGCAGAGGGTTTGAGTCCTGATTTAACTATAACACTTTCTCTGGTGCTAACCAAGTTAAAAGGCCAGTAAGTTGTGTTGTAAACTAGTTAAGATCTCAAGCAGCCAACCTGATCTGACCCTGCATTCATACTGGGAGAAGAAATCATGCTTATTTTGCAAGTGGTTGTTCTGGTTTCAGGTTCTTTTCATATTTATAACCCGTGTGGGCATGGGGGGTTGTCTCTCCCTCCAGACACCAGTTCAAGTTTGGCAGCCAAACCGAAGCAGGAGCTCCTGACATCAGAGCACCTGGATGCCAATGTCATGGCTTACCTGAGGTACCGGGGAGTGTTCCCAGATATTATGGAGTCAATGAAGGAGAAGGAAGTGCTTTCACCACAGCTGAAGGTAAGCTATGATTAGTACAAGCAAATTAGAACTGGACAGAGAAAATGAAATACTAGTGGGAATAGAGTTAGCTGCTACATTTGCACTGGAAACTGTTCTGTGATGGTTTTTGAGTCATTTTGTGCCAAAATTACTGACATTTGCTTGTACTTGCTAGAGTTGAACTAGTTTTGGTAGGACAGCCTTGGTGATGTCTCAGAACGTGGTTGGTACAAGGGCTGGTTGATGTCTCTGATGGGTTTTTCAGGGAGGCTTCACAGAAAGCTGTTTCAGAAGCAGCCCTAGCTAGCTGACATCTTGCTCCCCTGCCTGTCCTTGGCATTCTGATGTGATGGACAGCTGTGGGAACAGCACTGCAAGGTGTGGATGGTTATTTCAGGGTCAGCTCAAGGAGCATGAGGAATCCACAGAAGACTGGGCAGTGAGTGCTCACTCGAGTCAGAAAGGCAAGTTGACCAGTGGCCCTTCATAACACACATGGTGCTCTGGGGTTGGAGAAGGAAGAGCTCATGGAGGAGCAGCTGAGGTGATCCAGGAAAAGCCAACCATGCAAAGCTGCTGAAACCCCTGTGGCATTAGAACCAGTGCTACCAGAAAAGCACATGAGGTGTTATTAATTGGAGATTCTTTGCTGAGAGGTACTGAAGCACCCAATGAGGGCAGTGGGGCACTGGTGCAGTTGGCACAGAGAGGTGGTAGGTCCCTGGAAGTGTTCAGAATTAGGCTGGGTGGGGCTTTGAGCAGCCTGAACTAATAGAAGATATCCCCCATGCCTGTGGCAGGGTAGTTGGACTAGATATGGTCTTTAAAGGTCCCTTAAACTGAAAACCATTCTATGATTATGTACCTAAAAAATTAATTCTCTAAAGCGTAGTCGTGGACTTCATGGAAGAGGTGAGTTTTATTGTACCTTAAGGAACAGAGATTTATTTTTTTAATTTAGTTTCCTTTGTGGATCATCAACTTAGACCTTACTGGTTTAAGAGCTGAGTGCATATTCCAGTACTGAATGTTTATTTTGAACACTTTACTGTGCTTCTGATGTTAGTGTTTGCTAAAGGTTTTATTGGTTCTTGAAGTAATCAGTACTTTGATTCCAGTGATGGAGAAGCAACTCAAATTAATTCAGAAGTTAAGTCATTCAAAAAAGTGCAAGGAAAAAAAGTCAAGAGTTAAGGAGAAGTACTCTGGGTTGTTGTTAAAGTGAGTGGGAGTGAGGAACAGCTTCACGTGGAAGCTGGGATATTTCTGATGAGATGTGTGTAAGAAAAGGGACTTCAATCTCCAGTGACCTTCCTTGAAAGGAGGCCAGGAAACATCTGTGCATGATGTAATAGTTTGTGAACAGGGAATTTATTTAAAATACATTATTTGGTCTGACGCTGTCAGAGGAAACAATTTCCACTGTGTAAATTATTAAAAGTGATTATTTTGGGAGCTGTTATTTGTACATAATCTGCTAAATTAAGCCAAGGTTGTCTAAATACGTAATTCAGTTTAGTTACATGGCTTCACACTTGAAAGCATTTAATTTATTCCCAGGAAAGTGTAGTTAAAGAGTTTTGAAACAACAAAGTTAAAGTACAGCCCTTTGGCATAATTGACTATTAATAATTTATGCTTAATTGCATATTAGGGTGTTGATGTACACAGCCACCTTATTATTGTCTAGTGCTACCCCATCCTGTTCTTGCACTCTCAGCATGCTGATGCCTGTTCCCATTTCTGTGTCTTTTATCACCTTCTCAGACTGTGCTGAAGATGGTGTATGAGGAGAGCCGAAAAATACTGGCTTTGTCAGAACATCCCTTTGGTTTCAGGGAGCTCAAGAACGTTCCTCAGACCCAAGTGGTGATGGAGGGCTGGCAGAAGGAGGGCTTAGCCCTTCTGGATGCCATACAGTCCCTGAGGGATTACCTTGGCAAGGTGGCAGAGAGAGGGGACAAGGTATGGCAGTAAAATATCCTTTAAAGCAAGGTTTTATATGTATATATATTTATTGTTATGAGGTTTGTGTGTGTACATTTATGTATAAGGAGTAAATGACTCTTTCTAAGGTCCAGAAAGTACTCTTTAAACACTTCTGGTCTGCTTAAATTAACAGCTATACTCTTACACAGTAATGATATGAAAGACACTGGGGTAGGGATTGAGAGAGATGCCTTTTAAAAAAAAATAAAATATGTTTACAGGAAACTTCAGGTGTTGCTGCTGACTGGAGAGGAGAACTCCTGCAAGCAGTACAGAGTGTGTTTGAGAAGGAGAGAAATGTGTTGCAAATTGACTTGAAGTCTCACTTCTCCAACCCTGCTTCTGGTGATGCAAGTTCATTAGTGGAAAAACTGGAGTACATAATGAAACAACAAGTAAGAAAATCTCCTCAAGTGTTCTGCCTATAAATCACTTCTTTATTCCTTGTCACTTCTTTTAAAGTGGGGTTTTTTTCAGTTTTATTGCTTCTGTTGTTAAATCCTGTGTGTTAGTACAGATGGTGTGGGATCAGTGGACTTTTAAGAGTGTCTGGTTTGGTACCATTTTCCCCAAGCTTTGCACATTGTGTTGCAAAGCCTGTGGATTATTTTAGCTGGCATCCAGAAAGACTCTGATAGTGAGTAGGAAATATTTGATAGACTCCTTTGCCCCCTTCCCATTTATCTAGAGCTTCACAAACCTCTCTTGCAAAGGGTATCTATTGAACTATGAACCTGGGATTTTTTTTTGATGATCATATTTAGTTTTTAGGTTGTGGCCAGGTGGTCTGTAGTAACTGTTATGTATTAAATATGTCAAGCAAGGGAAGTGGGGTTTTGCTTTGTTACATAATATTAACATTCCCCATCAATATGAAGCATAAACTTCATACAGTGCTTTCGTACAGGGTTTCCTTAGGGTTCATCTTGGTAGAAAATATGGAAATGGCCTTGTGGATTGACTGGGCCTTGGTCTGTTTGCAGGAGGAGCAGAGGCAGATGGTTGTGGAGCACCTTTTCTCCTCGGACAGGAACAGTTTGCTGTCGGAGATCCAGGAGCTCCGAGCTCAGCTCCGCATGACACACCTGCAGAACCAGGAGAAGCTCCAGCAGTTGCAGGAAACCCTCACCAGTGCAGAAGATCATGGGAACAAACAGGAACACCACCTCAGGAGGAAAGGTATGACTCCTACTATGTGTCTTCTCTGTCAGTTCCTTTTTGCCTTGGAGGTAAAAGGCAAAACAAGGTATGTTTTGCAAAGAAGCAGATGCTGCACAGTTCTTCTGCTTTACTAATGCAGGGTGTGAGCAGAGGAAGGGATTCTTCTTTCTAACACCAATAGTTAAGACAAAGCTGTGAAAAGCAAAGAGGAACTTTATTATAAAGTAACCCAAAGCAAGAGAACTGAAGGAGTGCATGCAGGAGAAAACCCAGCAAGGACAGTAAAATGCCCCTGTTTGTTTTCAGGAAATTGTTTACATGTCTGTTTGCTAGTACAGAATCATTTAGGTTGGATAAGACCTTTAAGATCGTGGAGTCCAGTCATGAACTTAACACTGCCCAGCCCATGGCTAAACCATGTCCCTGACTAAATAAGCAAGCCTTGATTTTCACGGCAGGTTCCCTTTAGATAATAAACAAATACAAGTGTCCTTGGTCAAATAAACATCTCTTCAAAGCAAAGCACTGCTTTTGTTTTTCCTTTACTATCATTCAGGATTCAGCCATTTAAAAACTTACTAAAACCAACACACACACTGTCCAATAGAGGGAAATTCTCTGGAAATCCAGAAGTTTGTTGCTAATTTTGTTTTCATAACGCTGTAGACATAGATACATTAATTATTTTTAAAATACTTCTCAAATACCAACCTCCAGATTTGGGGAGAGCTGTTACTAGTGTAATCCCAGTCGTAGAGTCACAGTCTCATTCAGTTTCCATGTTATGCTTACTGTGCCTGGTCCATTAGAAGCATCCTCTGCTGCTTCCTCTCATGTTTGAAAGGAAATTAATTCTCCAGACAAGAGCACTTTAATACAACTGATTTTTTTTTCACCCAACTTGAATTAGCATAAGTGACATAATATTATCAGTTTCTCCATAATATAAATAATTGTTAATGTTTTCTTATCCCAGTTGAATTATTGGAATATAAGCTTCAGCAGGAAAAATCTATCGTAAGTGATTTGCAGAGCACCCTCTCTGAGGAGCAGAAAAGAGCCTCTGAAACTCGTGATCTTCTAAATCAAGAAAAAGCAACCCTGAAATCAGCACTGCATGAAAGTAAACAAGAGAATGAAAGGCTGCAGAAATCGCTGGAAGAGCTCCAAAGGGAAATAAATCAGTTACGGTGAGAAGTAGATTTATTCATTTATTTGATTTATCAGCGGGTCTGAGAGAGATTTATATTAAATGAACCCACAAATGGCTTAGAACTTGGAAACACAGGGAGGGAAACTAACCTCTCTGTTTTCAGAGATGTGTTTTCTTTACTGACTTCTGTCATCCTGGCTATGTTTTCCCTCCCCACTCCCTTCTCAGTGTATGCCAATGTTTTTCTTTCCTCTCACAGGGTAACAACTTTGCTCTGCCAGGACAAATAACTTCTCCCTATCTCTTAATTGTTACTAAATAGAGAGATTCTTCCAGCTTGGCTTGCGGGGAGGTAAATGATTTCAGATGCTAAATAGCTGTGACTTGAAAACTGACCCTCTTTACAAAGAGCAGAGGCCACCTTAAAGAAACAAATCCATAGACCAACTCAGAGTGCAACCCAGAATATCTTTCTGGCAGTCGCTGGGTGAAGGATGTTTTGTCCTGGACGTAGAAATGTCGTTTTGAACTTTGCAGTTTTGAATTGGAAAAAAAAGGAAAGGATTTGGCAGCTGCACTTGAAGACTTGCAGGCTGAGCAGCTGAAGGAATCTGAGCTGCGAGGTTGGTTTGAGGAGCAACAGCGTCAGCAGAGGAAGGCAGAGGATGAAAAGACAAAGGCTGTGGAGGTAACGCCCAATTCCCTTGGGGCATGACGGTAACTAGCAGGTTATTTACAAAGGCTTGTTCATCTCCACTGGCTTTTTTTGTTTAATAACTGTTAACCTCTCCCCAGACCTCTTCTGAATCTCCATAGTGGGGTTTTTTCCACAGAATTAAAGCTTCCAGTTACCTTCATTAATTACACATGCAGAAAGGAAAGTTGTATGCTGTTTCCCCCCCCCATCTTAGTGTTTTCCCCTTTGTCTTTTCCCGTTTTTGCCCGTTGTGTACTGCCCGTTGCTGAGCAGGGACAGCAGATTCTGCAACTGGGCAATTGCACCCTTAGCTTCAGAGGAGACTTGCCATAAGGGTGTGACGTGAGTGATCACTGAGATTATAGAGAAAAGCACCCGTTGATACAGAGGCTTGGCAGGGAGCAACTGGAGCCTTTCCAATATAACATGCATTTTTGGAGGTTAACCAAAGCCTCTTTCCCTTCTAAATTGAACAGAAGAGCAAGTGAACAGCTTTTTCTCTGAGACTGTGATACCAATGACTCAGTGCTTGTAAAAAGCCTACAGTGACTGGAAAAGGAAGAAGATTTAACATAAACCATTTTTTAAACTTAAACCCCCAAACTATTCTCTGTATCAAAGAACTTCAGACAATTCTAATTAAATGCCCTTAGCAGGGAAACCCAATTCTGACTTTTTCTTTGTAGCCTTGGCTTCTCCCATCACCTTCCTGATGGTTGTTTAGATTTGTGGGTGGGTTTTGTTGGGATTTTTGTTATTGCTGTGTGGTAGGACACGCTGCTAACATCCTCCATCTTTTCAGAAACCTGCTGGGAGACCAGGGTACCCAAGGCCAGGAGAAAAGTGCATTGCCCCGGGGGTAGCTGTGCAGCAGATTAGTCTGGCTTTCACAAATCATCCCTTGAAGCCCCGTTATGGAATGGGGCTGTTGAAATCCTTCCCTGGAAGGGTGGGCAGGCCCCAGGGGCACAGGTTGTGCAGAGAAGCTGTGGCTGCTCCATCGCTGGAAGTGTCCAAGGCCAGGTTGGACGGGGCCTGGAGCAACCTGGGCTAGTGGAAGGTGTCCCTGCCCATGGCAAGGATTGGAATGAGATGGTTGTGAAGGTTCCTTCCAGCCCAAACCATTCTGTGATTTATTTTATTTTGATCAGTCTCTCCTGTATGCTTTAAGGAGATGGGCTGCAAAATCCTGAGGTTTTACATCTATTCTTATTGCCCAGATTTTTGTTTGTAAAACAACGTGGGTTATTGCTGCTTCAGATGTCACTTATTAACAGGACTGAGTGATGTAAAGAATAGGGATTTCCTAATGAGGGTCTTCTTAATGTACCAGCAAATACATTGACACGACAATCTTTGGGCTTGTTATTTTCGGTGCCAGGTTGCTAACAAGCATTTTTCTGTCACTTAAATTAAACTTTTCAAGAATTGAACTACTCTAGTTCATTTCCTGGATAAAACAGGTTGAAAGTTGCAGGATGCCAGCCGGCCCTGCGAGAGGAGTGTTTGTGGTGGTATATTACTGATGTGTTCTCTGTGCCCAGGAGCTGCAGGCTGCCCTGGACGTGCAGTCGGTGCAGCACCGCCAGCTGGTTGTGTCCCTGGAGCACCAGAACACCGTGACCACCAACCTGCGCAAGGAGCTGCAGATCGAGCAGTCCCGCTGCGAAGCGCTGCTGTCCCAGGAGCAGACCAAGCTGAGGGAGCTGCAGAAACATCTGGAGGCTGAGAAGAGTCGCTCCTTGGAGCTCCTGGATTCCTTGAACCACGAGCGCCTTCTGACAGAGCAGCTGAGCATGAGAGTGAAAGAGGGCGCGACGTGCCAGCACAGGGAGTCGCTGCTGGAACAAGCCTTTGTGCGAGAGCTCCGAGCCCAGCTGGAGGAGGAGAGGTCCCGGAGCATGGAGCTGGCTGCTGTTGTGGAGAAGATGCACCAGGCGGCCATTCAGTCCAAAAGGCAGCTGGAAGCCGAGGTGCAGATGTGCTGCGAGGAAACCCAGAAGGAGAGGGAGGTCAGTGACAAACTGCGAGCCACGCTGGAGTCTCTTCAGGCCCAAAAGCAAGAGGTGATCCACTCCTTGGAGGCCCAGAAGGAAAGAGAGGCCAAGCTGAAAGCTGACTGGGAACAACTGCAGTCGCTCTTCAAGATGCTAAAAGAGCAAGATAAGAACAACAAAGAGGAGAGGGAGAGAGAGTGGAGACAGCAGCAACAGGCAGAGCTAGAGAAGCAGAAGGACTGGCAGAGAGATCAGGAGAGAATGGTGAGAATGTCTCTGTGAGTCTTGCCTTACACTGAAACAGCCACTCACTGGGATTTAACCCTGTGGATGGTGTTAGGAAACATTTTAATTGAAATGTTTCCTTCTGTTAAACAAAGCCTTCTGAAAAACACATTAGGCAGTCTCTTTTCCTGCATGTAGCTGTTTTCAGGGTCTTGTGTCTGGGTTTATTGTTAACACAAGTCGATCTTTACGTTTTTGCCTATGCTGGGAATTGCTGGTTATTCACAGGTGGAGAGGAGTCTGGGTTAAATGCAGGATGGAACCAAACTGGGTTTCATGTCATTGCCCTTATTTTGAACTGGGCTCCTAATCATGATTTGTGACAGCATTGGTTCCACCCTTCTTGTTTCTCAGCTCTTCCACTTGGAATAGAGGAGGGAGGTTTGCAGGCTCTGTGGAGACTTGTCAGTCACCACATCTGGAAATGAATGGAAATAATGCCCACTTCCAGTGTCACTAAATGGCTTTGTGGTGGCCCCAGACCAAGGCAGTGCTCTAAGCCTTTCCCCAAAAGTGATCTGTGAGTTAAGGAACACCCAGATGGATATGCTAGTTAAGTGTGATGGAGATATATATATATATGTGTATGTGTGTGCATAAGATGCAATTAACTAGTACTTACTCTGTTCAAATAGCAAAGCTTGGAACGGCAGCACCAGAGGGATGAACAAAGAATTAAAGAACTGCAGGAAATTCTGGCACTATTAGAAGAAAGAGAAAGAAATCCTCCAACTCCACACCGTCAGCAGGAGCTGTTGGGTACCTCAAATAAAGATGGGAATGCCAGGCAGGCTGTGACAAAAGAAACTGAAAAACCCCATTTGCAGCAGCAGCAACAGCTGGAGAAGATTAGGCAGCAGTTGCTCTTTGTGGCTGTGCACCTGAACGAGTTCATATATAAAACTCTAGATAAGTGAGTTGTTCTTCATAAAATAGTGGTTTCCTTTCCATCCTGCTGCTTAATTTGTGTGAGTCATGGCTGAGAGCCCTGTGCTCTTTTAATTCTTAAAAATTAGTGTAATTTGCTAATTTGTCTGTGTATTCATAGCAGTTTGTGTGATGAATAGTGCCTAAGTAAAGCCTCAAACCTGAAGGTCATCCGGAAGGGAGAAGGACTCAAACGTGCTTTAACATTATTACAGATCAGCCTGATAACTGAAAGGGTATTTCTGTTTAACAGAACGGTTCATGACTGGTCTGCATCAAATGATGAAGCTGTAGCCTCTTTACTGAAGACATTAAAGGAACTAAAATCAGATTTATTGTCTCCTCCTGCATCTCAGGTGAGGAAAATAGCATGTATTTGTTGATTAGCACTAAATTGCTCTGTAGTCTTTGGATTGCAGCACACAAATTGATTGATTGGTTTTTTTCCCTCCCTTTCCTTTCTTGATAAAAATTCTGAGGAAAATTCCTTTTTTTTTATTTTTTTTTTTATTTCAAGGGATAAAACATTAACTACCTTAAAGAATTACTTTTATTTCTTTTATGATCTGCTGCACCACGCACTGATGTAACTGTTGATCAGCACATTTGGAGTTGATACAACAAGGGTTATGAAGGCAGAACTTGCATAAAGAGTTGGAGCTGCAGGCTCATTCTTACACGAGATGACTTACCACAAAACTCAGTTTCACAGGAGAGGCCTTAAAGACCATCTCATTCAACCCCCTGCCATGGGCAGGGACACCTTCTGCTAGCCCAGGGTGCTCCAACCTGGCCTGGGACACTTCCAGAGATGGGGCAGCCACGGATTCTCTGGGCAACAGTTTCTCAGAACTAAATGTGATTTTTTTTATTTTTTTTTTTTAGAGTTTACTTCTAAAAGTTGTGAAGATGCTTCACAACTCGGTTTTGTTGTATGTACAGCTTGGTTTTGCACGTACACATACATCTTTCTTCACAATTTCTGTGCTGCCTGTGGATGTAGAAGAAAGTCAGATGATTTGTTTCCATTTCAAAAGGTTCTGGAGGCTGTTATTAAAGGGAATGGGATTCCTGTAAGGCTGATCAGACAAGAGATAGCTTGATGAACAAAAATTCCTCACTTCTTAAGGAGGGTTTCTCATGCATTTCGGTTTCCCCCTGCGCTGTTTAACACCTGAATGCATTGCTGGTTTTCAGCCTTGTTATTTTTATGTTTTAATTTGAGATGCTTGAGATGTTTGACTGTGGAAGTAATGTGCAAGTCCTATGCTGGCTCACTTCCTCTTGATTTCTGTTTCAGGTCAGATCTACAGGTGATGCTGACTCTGTTCAGGAGCTGGAGAGAGAGGCTTGGCAGCGAGAGAGGCACGTGCTGCAGAATGCACTGAAACAGGCTGAATCCCAACTGGCCAAAGCAAATGCTGAGATTGAAAACAAACCAGTGGTAGAAACTTCCAATCCTAAGGTAAAAGGTGGGGACGGCCAGCAAAAAGGGGCTGTCTGGAGCGTGGAGAGCCAGCAGTGCCAAAGCCAGGGGTTGTCATTTCAACCTGACTTGCTGGGGATAAAAGGATCTGTCAGATTGTGGCATTTATCTTTCACTCACTGCTGTAGTCTTCAGTTGCTATTTTAAAAGGTGATTTTATAGATGAAGAGGTTTATATATTATTTTAAATTAGAGATTTTTTCCCTATATCTACCTCATCAAAGTTCCTTTAGGATTTTCTTGGTGTTAGACAGGAGCTTGCAGCAAAAGTAACCTGGATTTTTGGAATTTCTTGCTACTCTTAAGTGAGAGGAAGACTTGGTTTCTTGTCTAAGCATGAAAATAGAAAACACCCACTATTTTTAATCCCTGCCCCACTAACCTGAAATACTTTTTATTCTTCTGACCCATTTGATTGTAATCAAGTCTGATAGGCATCTCTCTCCACATGCTTTCTGCCTCATATTTTTCTTAAACAGATTTTATTTTCTTTGTTAAAGAGTTAAGCTGTTGTAGAGTTTTAAGTATCTGAGTTTTGCTTGAAAGCATTCAGGAGGGGAAGGCAGCCTGACACTCCAAACTTGGGTGTTTTTCAGCTGTGCCCAGAATTGTTTCAGCTTGGTTTTGCGACAGCAGCTGTCACAAAATCGGAATTTTTTTTCTTTCTGCAGTTGCAGAGATTATACAGGAAGTACATTCGAGCAGAGAGCTTTAGAAAGGCTCTGGTTTATCAGAAGAAATACCTCCTGCTGCTTCTGGGTGGCTTTCAGGACTGTGAGCAGGCAACCCTCTCTCTCATCGCCCGTATGGGGATCTATCCCTCTCCTGCAGACCTGCAGCTCTGCGGGTCCCACTCCCGGCCCTTCACCAGGTTCAGGTGTGCAGTCAGAGCCATCATTGCCATCTCCAGGTAAGGCCAAAACACCCTCTTGCCTCTCACAGGTGAGGTTTCCTTGGAAATTTAACAAGGTGGCTTTTCCTATATTAATGTTAAGCAAAAGTGATCTCCAGAGCTGGGTCCAAAGTGGCTTGCTAGCTGAGTTTGGGCCATACTGAACTAAAAATGTCTTGAAGCTGAAAGAGGGTTGGTTTAGCTGGGATATTGGGGAGAAATTCTTCCCTGTGAGGGTGGGCAAGCCCTGGCACAGGTTGCCCAGAGAAGCTGTGGCTGCCCCATCCCTGGACGTGTTCAAGGCCAGGTTGGCTGGGGCTGGAGCAACCTGGGGTAGTGGAAGGTGTCCCTGCCCATGGCAGGGGGTGGGATGAGATGAGTTTTAAGGTCCCTTCCAGCCCAAACCATTCCATAATTATGAAAAAGCTGCTTCTGTCCTTAGAGATACCCAGCTGCAATGTATTTTGGAACTAGTGCAGAGCCTTTACAAACTGAAGTCCTTTCATGGCTGACCACCTTGGTCTCCCTGGACAGTTTGTCTTGTATCAGAACGTGAACTAGCAGGAATGGTTCTCTCTGGAATTCAGTAGCCTGTGTTCCTTGGGCACAGGAATTACCCATAGGATTCTATCATGCTCTGTCACTGTCAAATAGGTTTTGTTAGCTGTGTGTGGGACAATATGCCATCTCCTAATGGCTTTTAAGCCCATTTAATGGGGGAAAAAAAAGTAGTTTTAAATGTAATAGGTGGTCATTTCTGAGCAATTTCCTTGTCTAATAAAAATGATCACTAGCAGGTTTCTTCCAGGAGGTGACACTGTCGTTGACATGAATGCCATAATGCTGGCAATACCAGCAGTGACCTCCAAACTCCTCTCAGGTAGGAAGAGCTGCCCCAGAGCTCTCTGGGGATTAGGAACAGAGTGGAGGAGCACAGCCAAAACAAACAAGCCATTTCAGCAGGTCAAGGGTCTTTGCAAGGTAAAAGCCAGCATTCCAAAGACTGAAGTTGAAGAATTCTCCCATCATTCCCAGCATTGTTATTTAGTATGTTTTACACCAACAAATAACTTCTAAAATACAGTGTATTTTAGTTTATTTTTAATGCTTGTACAATTTTGTTTTCCTGCAAAGGTTAAAGTTTTTGGTGAAAAAGTGGAACAAAGTGGGCAGGAAGAACGCACAGGGCGAGAGCATCTCTCACAGTATAGGAGGTAACACAGGTGTGTGTTTGGACAAGTATATTGTTGTCATTGTAATTTCTCTTTAGTGATGTGGCCAAGTCTGTTATTTTGCCACTGTCCATCTGTGGAGCAGATAGATAGATGGTCTGATGCAGGTCAGTAAGGACTGAGTTACTTGTGGAACACTTGTTCTCTGTTTCTTTGGGTTACTTAGGGGTGCCTTTGTAAGAATTTCAACAAACAATGCAGCACCCAGTACTGTGGAACTGTCTCCCTTAATGTAATGCTCCATTACTTCGGCCTTTTCAACACTGAACAAAGTTCAGATGAAACAGTGCATTTTGCACTACCTGGTACTGTATAATTTTCACTGTTTCTAAGTTGCTGGAAATACTTACCTAAAAATAAACACCACCTTCCTACATAAACCCACTGTGGTGTGATCCCTAGGAAACTTGAATCCTCAAATGCTGAACTTTCTAAAACCTCACTACAAAATAGCATTGATCCTCTGTTCAATCTGGTTAAGACAAACAAAGCAAAAGAGAAACCCCAAGCCAAATCAGAAAAGCAATTTGTTGTAGAAAGTGTATTTACCTGCACTTAACCCCAAACTCAACTGTATTCTGCTGCATTCTCCTGGGTTTACTAGATGTGTTTCTGATAGCCTGGGCATGTTTTTTCACCCTTTCCTATTCCCCCCAGCCTCTGGTGCCAGAACAGAAGTTCTGAAGGAGCAGCAGCCCCCAGCTGTTCCTGCCAGCTCCCCCCCTACCCGGGACAGGGACACAGGGCTGTGCCACAGAACCAGCGCGGCCAGATTTGGGAGCCTCTCGCCCCGACCCTCCTCTCGCTCACACAACAGGTCAGTCTGCAATCCCTGCCTGGGTTTAATTCCACCCCGAGACAGCCTGCCAGGGAAATGGAACCACTCCTTGAAGGAGGTACTTGAACAAGAAGAGGAATTTGGTTTTCCTAGAGCTAGTAAGAGTTTTTATTTCTTTCAATACAAGAGAATAAACTTCTTGTCTGCTTTAAGGATCATGCCTGATGTTCTTGGACTGAGCATATTCCTGATGGTGTTCCCTAGTTTAATTGGAAGACAGTACAGAATTTACAGGCTGCTGTGAGGGGTAATTCTTGTTGCCCTTGCAGGAATTGACATGGAAGGTGGCTGGTCTCAGTCCCGTCAGCTTTGGGATGTGTTGTTTGTTTCTTAACCTCCTGGCTGAATGAGAATCTTCAACAAGCAGGCAAGAATTTTCTTCAAAATGAAAAAAAAACCAGCAGCAAGGAAGGAGCTGTGGTGATGTAGGGATATGCAAAGACAGGAGATGCTCCAAATGAGTGTAGTTTTCTTTGACATTGCTGACTGATTTGGGGGACAGACAGTGCTTGTCATGACAACCAGATAGTGTTCTGGTTTGCATGGAATTTAGCAAAACATCTTGGAGAGTTGGGAGACCTGCAAGCATTTCCCAAAAGACTTAAGTCTACCCCACCCTGTTCCTCTGTCAGGACACGTGTCTGGGTCTGACAACCCTGCCAAGAAAAGTCACCGGTATGGTATGCAGCAGGATATTAATAACAGCAGCCCTGAGTGATGCTCAGTGTGACTGGGTTAGTGATAGCTCAGGTCTGATGTGGATCCAAGGTAGAATAAACAGTGCCTGTTGCTGCTCTTGTGTCCTGGCAAAGCTGTACAGAAGGAAGGGATGGCTGGGAACCACGTCCTGCTAATGGCAGGGTGCAAGGAAAAGGAATAAATCCAAACTACAAATAGCAGTATGTATACACAGAGCATCCCTTATTTCTGCTAACAGTTGGAATTTGTTGTTAATGCCCAGAAGGAAGACCCATTTGAAGAGGCCCCTTTTTCAACCTTGGCCTTCAAGACAGTGTTTTCCCTGCTGAACAGGAGCATGCACACCTGGATGCAGCTCCTCAGCCCTTCTGTGGAGAGTGTCTTGTCTCACTTGGCCATTGGGACTCATCTCTGACTCCATCTCTTACCCAAGGGATTTTGTGTTGCAGATCAGAGAAAGATTCAGAGATGCTCCACCTTTTACCAAAGCATTCTTTCTCTTTGACTCCCCTGCATATAAAGCTGCCCAGTCTATATTGTTGTGTACGTAACTTTTTGGTGGTGGTGTTTACTGTTGTTCCAGTTTTCTTTGCCCAGAATTCCTGCCCATAGAAATGTAACTTGACTGTGTGTATTTGAGAGTATAGCATGTGATGAAGGAAATAATTTGTTTTCCTTTGAAGGTTGCATCCGTCCCCGAGTTCAGCTTCAGAAAAGTCACTCGTGCCGCCTCCCGATCCCGACCGATCGCTCACAGAGTACATCCACCGCCTGGAGGTCATCCAGCAAAGGCTGGGGGGCCTGCAGCCAGGTGAGAGCCACCTCCTCACCCCTCACAGCTCCCAGAAGTCTGCAGTGCTTTTTGGAGCTTCTTTGTACATGTTGCCCGTAAAGAGCATCGTTTTAATGAATAATTATAATTATTGGGGGAACACACAACTAAGTAAGTCTCTGAAAGGAAACCTTCTTGTGAATTGGATCTAGAACTAGTCCAAGTGTGGCATTTCTCAAAATGAGTTCACAGTGAAATTCTTCAGGGATAATTGAATGTGATTTCTGTCCCTGCTCCTGTTTCCAAGTCTAAAAAAGCAAGTGTTGCAGTTTAAATTAAGCTTAATATGGGGTTAATTTGCTTTAAAATCAAAGAGAACCATTGCAATAGCTGAGCAGGGCTTTCTCTGCAGCACAAACTGTAATGCTTCCCTCATTTATCACTTCCTGCTGTTCCATAACAGATGAAAAAAACAGATCTGGAGGCTGGTAAATGCAGCCCTCTAGTTCTGAGCTCAATCAAAGAGCACACAAAGGACTGTAGCAGCCCTTAGCTTTGCTAATTGAAGCACTCCCACCTCGTTTCTAGACTGCAGCCAAAAGCTGGAAAGATGACCAGGGAGCTCCCTGGCTGTGGCACTGAGGGGATGTGGGGAGTGTTTGGATTCCTTCCCACACTGCACATACACACCTTATATTTTCCTTTGCCTGAGCACAACCATCATCCCCTGCTGCTTCCCAGGTAGAATTGCCTCTGGTAATTCTCCTTCAACCTTTGCCCCAATATATCACTAAAGTCAACAGCTGCAGTGACACATCCATGTAGAATGGTTTGGGTTCGAAAGGACCCCCTGCCATGGGCAGGGGCACCTTCCACTAGCCCAGATTGCTCCAAGCCCCATCCAACCTGGCCTTGGACACTTCCAGGGATGGGGAGTCCACAACCTGTTCATAGGAACGATTTGGGAACTCTGACATTATTCTCAGAGGGCTTTACCTAGAAACTTTATTGCCATGACTTTGTAGTGGTTGGGGTTTTTTTCCCCACAAATACTGTAGCTGTATGGCAGATACAGATAGAGAAATAAATTTTAGACTTGAAACCTGACACCCTTTATAGAAGTAAGGTATTTTGCTTCATTCTAAGTGTGGATTAAGTATTCCACAATGGGACACCAAGAACTGAAATTCTGTGGAAAGTGCATTTAATTTCTATCATTTCCACATTCCCAGGACGGTGATATCAGGCATTACAGAATGACATTGCAACCTTTAGAACAGAGCTGTGAGACAAATAATTTCCCAGTTTCTCCTGAACTTCAGGACATCCACTCAGTGGCAAGATCTTGCCCAGCAACGGAATCACCAGAGGAGTGGCAGCAAGTCAAGCTGTCACTGGATAAAGCAGGCCTGTGCTGGAGCACTGGGCCCAGTGAAAGAAGGTTTGCTTTGGCAGACGGGCAGGCTTTCCAGTCCTCTTTTGGATTGCTCCTAAGTGGCTCGTGAAAATGGGGATTGCTTTCAGTGTAGCTCATACGTAGCATGTTGAGGAAATTACATGCTGCTAACTGCACCCTGTTGCTTCATAACACAAGCAGTTTCCTAATATTCATTTGGGTTTTTCTAAATTTAGGACAAGTGCCAGGCTCACCTCGTCAGAGAAGCATGAAAAAGTGATGGGAATGCTGACGAAATCTGTGCTGCGAGTTCCTCCTTCCTTCTGAGCTGCTCCTTGCTGAACAGAGCCACTTGCAATCAATCTCCTGTGCAACTGAATAAAGGGCAGTGCTTTTACAGCAGATTTTTATATGACTCTTTTTATTATATTTTAGTACTTTAAGAGGGACTTACTTTTCTCCAAGAGCGATGTTTTACATTCTGTGTGAAATTACTCTAAGCTAAAAGCTGAAGTGTGACTGCATCACTGTAATGAAAGCTGCAAAAAGTCTCTGTGGTGTTTATTTTTCTAGAGTGTATAGGTGGATTCCTTGTAAAAAAAAGGTTATTAAAATGGCATTTTATTAGTGAATTCTTAATTCGTATGGTTATTTGTTTTCCCTGTACCTATTTACTTCTTTTGCTTTTCCTAAAATTGTTCAGGTTTTAATATTTCTGTAGGGTCATTCTGATTAGAGGAACAGCTCAAATACTGTCACAAATATCTTCTGTGAATTTGGGATTTGCACTTCTGGTTTTACAGTAAATAAGTTCTTCCTCTCTGTCTGTCCTATTTACTCTGGACACTTTTAGCTTCATTTTCCTGGTTCAAAAGGCTCATAACTTTTGTTTAACTGTGCATTTTTTGGCAAAACCTACCAACACAAAACCTCTTAACTCTGTCTACCTCTAATGTAAGTTGCAAATCCTATCTTTGACCAGTATCTTGTGCTGTAGGTACCTTTGGGGGGCAGTTCCCAATCTGTATGAAATTGCTGGTCAGAGAGGAGGAAAGAGGAATTTTGGTGGTACACCCATTTCCAGTCACAATGTCTTAGTGCAGAAATGAGAGAGATTTCAAATATCATGCTGAGGAAGACTTCTTTCTCTGATATTCTAATACCAAAAGTATTTTAAACCCCTGGAAACGTAAAATCTCTACCTTTGAAGCAGATGTGGTGTTTAACTTTGAAGCATCAGAAAAATCTCTTCTGGAGGCAGATTAATTCTGCTTGCAGTCTGTTAAAAGATTTTTCTCTAAAGGGTATCAAGTTATCTATTGGCATTCATCCAACATTGTTTTATTACTTATTTAACTGCTTTTATTCCTTATTTAGCTGCTCTTATCCAATACTGGTGTTGGTAAGCCCTTATTTATGTCAGGTAAGTCACCATTTAGTTCTCTGGAACAGAAAGGTGGCAGAGATAGAGGACTGAAGACAGAGGAGCCTGGCCCCCAAGAAGTGGGGTGGAACTTGGGGCTGGTGGAGGGGCAGGGCAGGGCTGAGGAGCAGCCTGTGGCCTCTGAGCAGTGCCAAGAGTGTCTGTGCCATGTGGAGGAAATGCTGTGGAGCTCCAGGATCAGCCTTTGACACCAGCTCCCAGAACATACTCCTGGAAAAGCTGCAGCCCACGGCTTGGACAGGGGCACTCTCTGCTGGGTTAGGAACTGGCTGGTGCTGCATCCAGTTGACATCCTGTCACTGGGGCCAGTGCTGGGCCCAGTCCTGTTTAATGTCTTTAGTGATGATTTAGATGAGGGGATTGAGTCCACCATCAGCAAATTTGCAGATGACACCAAACTGGGGGGAGTGTGGATGTGCTGGAGGGCAGGAGGGCTCTACAGAGGGACCTGGACAGGCTGGAGAGATGGGCTGATTCCAGTGGGATGAGGTTCAACAAGGCCAAGTGCCGGGTCCTGCCCTTTGGCCACAACAACCCCCTGGAGCAGCACAGGCTGGGGACAGAGTGGGTAGAAAGGGTCCTGGGGGTTTGGATAGACAGGAGGCTGAACATGAGCCAGGTATTCCCAGGTGGCCAAGAAGGCCAGTGGCATCCTGGCCTGGGTGAGGAATAGCATGGCCAGCAGGACCAGGGATGAGATTCCTCCCCCGGACTCAGCGCTGGTGAGGGCACACCTCGAGTGCTGTGTCCAGTTCTGGGCCCCTCAGTCCAGAAGGACACTGAGGGGCTGGAACAGGTCCCAGAGAAGGGCAGCGAGGCTGGGAAGGGACTGGAGCACAAGTGCCATGGGGAGAGGCTGAGGGAGCTGGGGGGCTCAGGCTGGAGAGGAGGAGGCTCAGGGGGGACCTCATCACTCTCTAAAAACACCTAAAAAGAGCTTGTACCAGCTGGGGTCGGTCTCTTCTCCCAGGGAACCATCAGTAGGACAAGGGGGCAGGGGCTTAACCCCTGTCAGGGCAGACTTAGGTTGGATTATTAGGGAGAAATTCTTTACAGAGAGCGCGACCACCCACTGGAATGGCCTGCCCGGAGAGGCTGAGGATTCTGCATCCCTGGAGGGTTTTAGGAAGAGACTGGATGCGGCATCAGTGACCACGGCGGTGCTGGATCAGGGGCCGGAGCTGCTGGTCCCGCAGGTCTCTGCGACCCACGAGCCCACTGAAGGCACAAGGTGAGCGGGATCGGGAGGGGGTATGAGGGCGAGGATGAGGAGGCGGGATGATGAAGAGGATGAGGGGGATGAGGCGGGATGAGGGGGAGGAAGAGGAGGAGGAGGAGGGGGATGAAGGGGATGAGGGGGAGGATGAAGGGGATGAGGAGGCGGGATGATGAAGAGGATGAGGGGGAGGATGAGGAGGCGGGATGATGAAGAGGATGAGGGGGAGGAAGAGGAGGATGAGGAGGGGGATGAAGGGGATGAGGCGGGCGGGCCCGGCAGCGGCAGCGGCTGCGCGGGGCGGGGGGACCGGCGGCTCCTCCTCCTCATTTCCCTCCTCCTTTTCCCTCCTCCTGCTCCTGCGGGGCCGCTCGGTGCCGGGCCGGCCCCCGCTGCGGCCGCGCGGGGCGGTGTGCGGGGCGGGCCCCGCTCGGAGCCTGCCGGGCCATGGCTGCGGAGCGCGGGGGCTGCGCGCTGGAGCCCGGCGCGGCCCTGGGCATGGCCCTGGGCATGGGCATGGGGCCGCTGCCGCCCGAGGTGCGGGAGAGCCTGGCCGAGCTGGAGCTGGAGCTGTCGGAGGGTGAGCTGGGCTCGGGCGGGCCGTGGGGCCGGGCCCGCGGCGCAGGCCGCGGGGGCTCCGGCCGTGCGGCTGAGGGGGGAGCGGGGGCCGGGAGCAGGGAACGGGGGATGGAGAACAGGGGACATGGAACAGGGGATGGGGAACAGGGGACAGGGGACCGGGAAGAGCCAGGAGCCGGGAGAGGGCGGCCCCGGGCCCTGGGCTGGGAGCGGCGGAGGAGCGGGAGGGTCCCCCCCTCAGGAGGGAGCGCTTCCACACGGGCACTCAGAGCGGGGCTGGACACCCCGGGAAGGCCGGTTCTGCTTGTGTATTTATTGTTGTTAATTCTTAATAGCCGTTCGTAACTGTGGCCGGAACGGTAAGCCGCTCGGTTTGGGTCTCTCGGTGGCATCCGGCGTTTTCGTGCTCCCGTGGGTATGTGGTGATGTTGTTCCCTCGGATGGTTTGGGTTGGAACCTTAAAAACCACCCCATCCCACACCCTGCTATGGGCAGGGACACCTTCCATAGCCCGGGGTGCTCCAGCCTGGCCTTGGACACTCCCAGGGATCCAGGGGCAGCCACAGCTTCTCTGGGCACCCTGTGCCAGGGCCTGCCCACCCTCACAGCCACCAATTCCGTCCCAATATCCCATCCATCCCTGCCCGCTGGCACCGGGGAGCCATTCCCTGTGTCCTGTCCCTCCATGCCGTGTCCCCAGTCCCTCCCCAGCTCTCCTGGAGCCCCTTTAGGCCCTGGAAGGGGCTCTCAGGTGTCCCTGGATCCTTCTCTTCCCCAGGTGAGCACCCCCAGCTCTCCCAGCCTGTCCCCAGAGCAGAGGGGCTCCAGCCCTGAGCATTAATGAGCCCTTGTTCAGAGGTGGCAAGATGGAGTGCCAGGCAAAGGGTCACTGGGACCATTTATGAGTTTTCAGCCCTGAAAAGGTACTGTTCCTTCCCTTCCACCTCCAGCCTGGTGTGTGGTGGTAATAGTCCTTCTGTGAATGCAGTGGGAGTTACACTTGTGATCTTAGGGAAGGGCTGGGGAAAATGTTTTTGCATATTGGTTCCCTGTCCTGCAGACAGAGGTGACCAAGGCAGCATTTTCTGGCAGCAGATACTGAATTTTCCTCAGCGACATTGTCGAGCTGCACATTGGAATGGAAGGGCTAAAAACCTGCCATCCCTGGTCCTGGGGGTGGGAGCATTCACTCCTCTCCTCAGGTGTTGCATTGTTTAAATCAGCATGTTCAGGTGGGCAAAACTGGGGTTATTTCACCTAAACCCACCATCTGACTCAGGTCGTGGTTTCGGAAACGATTCATGGCTGTGTTGTCCTTGCCTCCAGTGTGGAACCTCTGGTGCAGAGGCAGGGGGAAGGTGTAGGATGGGTACCTTTGTTGCCCAGGTGTAACCTGTTGCTGCACGCCTGCCTGGCATGCCCTGGTGCTTGTGCAAGAGCAGTTCCTGCAGGTTATGCTCTGCTGTGTGTGCAGCTGGCACTGTGTGCCCTCACGCTGGGCACAGTGGCTCTTCCTGTGTGCCTGCTGACTTGTTCAGGACAGACAGGGTCAGTTCCTGACTCTGTGTTTGCTCAGCTGATGGGGTGTTTTTTAACAGATGGGCCTGCAGTGTGTTAAACCTGTGAAACACCTGGAGTGGTTGCAAACTGTCCTAGTGCAGTTGGTCTGATATGGAAAGTGTGTTGTGTAACTGCTGGGTTAGTGAAGTGGTTGGATAAAGTGGTAATGTGAGCTCAAATTTCTTGACCACTCTGAAGATTTAGTTTATGAGCTTAGAAGAGACTCCTCTTCTGCTTTTCCTCAAGGACTTGGAAGCACTTGCAAGTGGTTCTGCAACACCTGGTAATACATTATGTGCTCGTGTCCTGCCATCACTTGGTATTTGTATGTGCAGCTTTTAATGGGCCCCTCCACCATTAATGCTCAGAACTTGCTCACTTGGAGAGGAAGGAATAGCAATCTAAGGTTTCTTATGCTGAATATGCTGCAAGTTGGAGAAGGTCAGTACTTGGGAGGATGTTCCTGTCACTGGAGAGGAAGTGTGAAGGGAGTAAAAGAAAAGAAGAAATGTGAGAGTAAGTTCCTTTCTAATTTGTCTGTGTACTTTGTTAATTGAAGTGTGTGTGCTGTGCTGAGGCAGGAGTAATGTCAGTTCACTTTGATTACATTATTTTCACCTATAAATAAGTAAATCAGGAAGATGATTAATCTTTTCCTTTGATTTTGCCCCAGGTTGTTGTAGCAAAAGTTGGGAAAAGTGTTTCTGTTTAGATGTAGAGAAGAATGGAGACACAAGCACATTGGTACTTTCTAAAGACAACTCCAAATCCTAAATAAAGCATTTGGGTGAGAAGGCTTTTGGATGGGGATGGAATGCCAGTTCATGCTACAATTCCAATAGCGTGCACTCTTATGGATCCCTTGCTTTTCCAAGATACTAATCCCTTGATTGGCATTGTTTGTATTCTTCATGTACTAGAAAGTTAATAGTTGGGGGGTCAAAAACTTACCTCAGAATGATGCCACTGTGCTGCTTTGTTATGTCAACACTGTGATTCCTTTCTTGTTTTAAAAAATTTAGTGAATCTTGTTAAGCACACTTAGAGATCTGCCACAACCTCTCTGGGAGATAAGGATGATTTTGAGACAGTGCCTGGCACCCAAGCTGAGTTGCAGCTGATGGATCTGCAGACTAAGCTTGCTTACCTTAAGCCTGTAAGATGCTGCAGCTTTCTGATGTCATGTAGTCCTGGCAGGATCTGTGTCAAATTCTGACAGGGATGCTGTGAAGCTCCAGTGCTTCACCTTTTTTATTAGTCACTATAGAACACTGGTGGGGTGGTGATGTTGTTTTTTCTTCTGCGTTCTCAAAGAGAGCTAAGATTATAAATGGTTCTTAAAAAAACCCCACAATTCCAGCTGGCAGTGCAGATTTTGTAGGAAAAGTATCAATGTACTTTTCCTGTTCTATGTGAAAATTCTGTTCTATGTGAAAAGCTTCAATGTGTTTTTCACTGTTCTATAATAATGCAACATATATTTGTGTGTACTTTTGTGTTTCTAAGTGTCCTTGTATGCTGCCTCTTATTAAGGTATGATAATTTTGAAGAGCAGGTCTCATTGAGACACAAATGTGACTCGTATAATTTGTGCTTTCATGGAAACCACGTTTCAGTTGAAAGCCATGTCTTGAAACAACTCTGACTGTTCTGTTGTGCAAAAGGCTCCTCATTTTTATTCTTTTCAGAGCTTTCCCAGTTTTTCTGCTGCAGTGTTTCCTGTGGCACATAGCTATAATTTGCTGGTTATGCAATGAGGTGCATGTTTTGGGTAACAGAAAACCTTGAGAGATGACAAAGCCCTTTCTGGGCCAGAGCAACTCCTGACATTTGAAGACCTCTTTCTGAAGAGAGTAGAGCAACACTGGAGCAGCTTCACTTTTACTCCTCTAAGTTGTGGGGGTTTGGAATTGGGTAATTTTTTGCTTCTTCCAGGTTATTTGTGCCAAAAGATGCTTTACTTGTTCCTTGCTCGTCTAAGGACAAGATACATAAGAGTAGAAGTAGTCAAAGATAAATCTGTGTTGTGTGTCCATGTAGCAACAAGGACCTGGTGCCAGCTTGTGTTGGCTTTTCTTCTAGAGCTGGTGGTGGTGGCAATGCCCTCAGCCAGCAGTTCAGGGACTTACAAGAACATGTGACTTCATTTGTTTCTTTTCTTGGAAATTTCTGGTGCTTGTTGCTGTCTGGGTCTGCTGAGGCTGGGCAATTTGGTTTGTGTTCAGTAAAAGCTGGATAAAAGCTGAGGAAAGAAAAATGTGGGTGTACAGACTTTGAAGTGGTGTTTGACCAGCGTGTGAATGGTGCAACACTTCTTTTGTCTGAATTTCTGTTCAGCTTTAAACATTCAATATGTGGGTTTGGGTTTTCTTCTGTTTGCGAGGAATTTACAGGTAGGTCTCATTTTGGACTTGGTGATCATGGAGGTCTTTTCCAACCTTAATGATTCTATGAACTGAGCTGAAACTCTAAACAGAGATTACCTGCTGTAAGGAGGCTGAAGAGGTTTTTTTGCTATTTCAAATCTGTCTCGTTACTCCACCAGATGGGGAGTGCTGCTCCATCAGACAGGCTACAGGATTAGTCCTGAGATAGAAATGTATTGTCCTGTAGCTTACCATCTTAATTCCAGCCTGATTTCTTGGTTCATTTGGAGTGTTTGTTTTCCAGCTCCCAACACATTGTCCCTAGGTTTCTTCTGAGCCTGGTTGAATTTCAGTGGCAAACGATGCAGTTTGGTTGGAGTGGTCACTGTGCAGGTTGCTCTGGTTCCCCAGCAGAAGTTTACATCTGCTGGACTGGAAGCTGACTCTCACGTGATTTGACCCCAGTTTTTTATTTCCCATTTGAAATGGAGAATTTGTGTGTGTGACAAGGGAGCTTTCTCTGGGTTTTTTTGTGGTTTGGGTTTTTCCCCTTTGGGGGGGGGGTTGGGGCTTTTTGGCATGTTTTGAGGTACTGCAGGTAATTCCTGGGTAGAAGAAGGTATCAGTTATGAAGTATTTCCTGAAAGCAATTAAAGGTATTTAATGTCTGACATTTTTGGCTACTGCAAATATTCCAGCAGTGCTTCAGCAAATACTTGTTGTAATAAGTCTGGTTGTTTGGGTGGGTTTTTTTAAATAAATTCATAAAATAATCCTTTTTTTTTTTTTCTTTTTTGGTCAGAACACCCTTATAAAACCTAAAAGTAGTGGTCAGAGCTGAAAAGCTGAAGTGCTTTTCTTACACTGGCAGGATTGATGTGGTACTAATTTCTGTATGTGAAATCACTGAGGGAGAGACACATCCCCTTTCACATAGTATTATTATGGTGATAAAGCATGGTATTTGAGAGTTTTTCCTGGTGTTAAGGTTTTCTGTTATGGAAAGTCTTCTGCTATCATTTTAATACTTGGGAATAAATGTGCTCAGTGGGAAGAAGAACTGTTGGGACTGGGGAGACAGATGGCAGTCTGTGAAACTTGACCTGCAGCATCTTCCTTGCTTAATTTCTGGGCTCTCCAACAGCAACTGTTCATTGTGTGCTGGTACCTGGGCCTTGCCAAATGCCCATGGGGGCTGAGGGAGCCTACAGAGCTTGTTCTCACACATTACCACCCAGCACAGCTCTGGGCACCTGGCTGATGTCCTTCAGCCTGCATCCCGTCCTGAGGCCCCTTTTGTCACTGGAACACTCCTGCTGTGTTCTGAGAGAAGCAGGGGGTTGGTTTATTTATTAATTTCTTTATTTAAAAACTAAACTCCTTGTGGTGTGGAGTAGTTTCTGTTGCAAGCCATTCGTGGTTACCGTACACAAGGGGTCCTTTTTTTCCAGATGAAAAGCGTGTTCCTGAAAAAGGACCGGTGGGAATGTGCTGCAGCAGAGGTTTTATCCATATATCTCTCTGTCTGCAGTAGAATTAATGCATAAACCAGAGATTTAAGAGATGATGGCAGTTCCCAGAGGTGGCATGAAGAGTTCAAAGTCCCCTGAACCCTTCAGCATCGGGAGAGTAAAACAAATTGACCTGTTTTCTTGCCACTTCTGATGTGCTGAATGGTCAGAGCAGATTTTTTGCTCTTCTCCCCTGTATTTTGGAAGGTAGTGAGAAGTGGTTTAAGGTCTCTTGTTGAGATGACCTAAAATATTAGCAACCATGTAGGAAAGCACTGTTGTAGGGCTGAAATAACATGACTGATCATGGTTTTCCTCTGTAACATGCCTTCCCTTTCACTCTTGTCCCCACTCCCCCATCATATTTATTTTGCCATCAGTGTTATTCTGCTGCCCCTCCCTCCCCTTTTTTCTTTCCCTCCTTCTGGAACATGGGAGGAGGATGATCAAGGTGTCTAGTCTTAGGTGAGAGCATCTTTACACTTTCCTAATGAAACAATTTGGTGAGCAGTGAGGATCTGCAGAAGGACATCCAGTCTTATTTTGTTGTCTGTGACTTCCAGCTTAGGAGTGATGGGGATGCACTTAAAGGCTTAGGAAAAAAAGGGATTAATCTGCTGTGCTTGCTACCTTTATCACTGTGAGGAAACAGAAAATGCCCAACCAGGAGAACTGGGAATGCTGGGTCATCAACTTCCTTTCCAATCAAAGCAGAATTTCACACTCGACCAGGTAGGTGCTTGGGGCTTTTTTTGGTTGTCTTTTGGATTTCTGATGTAGTTAACCAGTGCTTAATTTAATCTCTTCCCTGTGTTTGAGTAGAAATCTTGGTATTCTTCTATATGTTGCTTTGTCAAGGAACCTTAAAACTGGTGAGGAATGAGTGTGATGGCAGCCTGTAATTTAGGAAAATTAAATGAAATACCTTTTTTTCAAGGTGTTCTTGTGCAAAAGTAAGTTTTCCTTAAGATCATAAATGCACATATTTGTGAAGTAAATAGACCTTTTTAAGATTAAACAGTGTCCTGTGTTCTACCTCCCTGTCCCTCCCCCATACCTAAATCAAACTCTGTCAGTCTTGAGAACATGAAGTGACTTTTTCCTTTTTCCATTTGCTAGTTAAAAATGCTGTTGGGGTGTTTTTTCCTTTGGGTTAGTTTGAGGGGTTTTTTTAAGGAATAAACTATTCTTCTGCAATGTGAATGCAGAAGAAGAAGAACAGGATGACACAGATGCAAGATGCCCAAGGTGCCTGCTGGATGACATGTGACATTTCATACAGCTGAGCTACAGATGCATTGCCCAGTTCTGTTATTGGAAGAAAGACCTTTTTTAAGTATGCAAAGAGAGAGGCAAAACGTGTCAGTCTCTCAGATTACATGACAGTCATTTGATTATTAAGAACCTGTGTATTTACCTTGGAAGAAGTATCAAAATATTTGACAGTTTCTTGGCACAAGGTTTGTAGCTCTTGAGGGAGTATAAACTTGGTGTGTTCGCCTGAGTTTTCTTGAAGTGATGACTGCAGACCCAAATTCGAAGATCTTAGAATTGTTTAGGCTGGAAAAGACATCTGAGATTGTGGAGTCCAACTGTTTTACCCCAGCATGATGTGCAGTAAAGTTGAGTGTATGGTTTTCCTGTGCAGAGGCTGAAGAAAGCAGTTCTTCAGGGCAGAATTCAGGGGACCAAGTTGAAATGTGTGGCTGTATCATTAAAGCATCCAAGACTTAATTGTATCCTTGTACCACTTTCTCACACATCTAGGGATTTTTGTTGTTGTTTCCCTGTGTTGAAGCTTGTGCCTTGTAGCAAGTGTCTGCAATTTACAATTCAGTGAAGGAAGAAGCAGCTCTTAATCTTCTGTGTCAGTGGTTACCTTTTAAAGGGCCAAGACATTTCTCTTTGGTTATCTCTGTGTACATCCCTTTAAGAACTTGGAGAGACCTCCAGCAGCTGGGGAGTGTAGTGGGGCCTCACCCCTTCACAAGCAGGGACTTCTTGTTCACTGTTCCTGCTGGATACCACTAGTATGAGAAAAATCTGCCCTGTCTAGAATTTGTTATTTATGGACACTGAAGAGGAACTTAGAGGTGGTGGTGTGATATTAGGAAGATGGATGTAAATCATCTCTTATTCTGGCTTTTTGTTGTAATTCACTGTGGCTCAAATTTTTTTTTTTTTTTTTTTTTTTTTTTTTTTTTTTTTTTTTTTTTTTTACCTAGTTATAGCCAGATGGCCTCAGAGCTGGATTGGGTTGAGGGCAGAAGGATGAAGGAGGGTGCCAAAACTTCAGCTTAGCTGCAACATGAATCCATACCCAAAATACATTTTCACACCGTCTGCCTGTATCTGTTCGGCTGTTCCTTCAATCTGTGCCAGATCCAGCCTGGAATCAAACATGGGCCTTGCTGGCTGTGGCAGTGTTTTGTCCTTCTAGAACTTGAAATATAAAAGCTCCCATCAATCAGAATCGACGTGTTAGTGTCCCACAGATCTGGGATTCATCACACACAATGGAAATACCAGCCAGCTCAGCCTTTTATCAGATAAGGTATTTGTTTATAGAGACATGAAAACCTGCTATGGGAGGTGGTTTGGATAGAACTAGAGGTGCTTCAGCTTCCTGTTATTAAGCCAGAATTCTGTCAAAGCCCCACACTGTGAGATTTCCACCTCACATTATAAGGAGTAGGAAATGTTAAGGAAGTGCTGGAATGTGCTGCTGCAAAGAAAGCCTCTCAGACAGGTGATGTGGTGAGTGCACAGGGGGAGGAGACAGGGTCAGGAAGAGGAAAAGTGTTTGCAGTTACGTGCTGTCTCACAAAACTACGGAAGTTTCTCATTTCAGATGTGTTTGTATAATTTGGTGGGAGGTAATTCCTTTTGCAATGAATATTCACTGTTTCAGGGCTGGGAGCTCAGGAAAGGTTTTTCCTTACATTTTTCTTTCAGAAAAGGTATTTGAAGAAAGCAAGTATTTAGGTTTAAGCATTTTTTCTGGGGTTTTTATCCAAGTTTTCATTTGCTAAGTAACAACCATTAAGAAGCTGAAACTTTACAAACCAACTAGCTGATGATGTAGGAATTACAGTAGGAATTACACTTGGGATGGATGCTCAATTCTTGCTCTCTGCCTTATTTCTACTGCTCTTGGGTTAGGCGTGTGCGTAGTAAAATTTGAGCCCTTGAAACTTCTTAGCAGTCAAGCTGATTAACTCAGAGTCACTCCTAGCAGGAGCTAGAGGGTTTTTTGGGGTTTTGGGGGTTTTTTCCTGCCCCTTGCTGTAGTGCAAGTGTGTTGAGAGCTGGACTTGTCAGGTGGAGCAATAGGAGTTGAGGCAGTGCACGTTGTTGTCCCTGCCTTGTTAGTGAGGGTTTGGGTTACTTTTCATGAATAATTAAATAAACTGGTCTGTTTAAAAGCATTGCTATAGTAATCAACCAATAGGATCCTGTGGCAGATGAAGGAATGTGTTAAGGAAACGGGTATTTTTTAATCTCTTCTGATTAACTTAGTGGTTGGAACAAATTATATCTAGCATTCTGGGCTTTTCCTACTTGTGAAGCCAGGATTAGATGTATCAGCAGCAGTGCAAAGTCATAGTGTTTTTCTGCTTTGGCTTTTAGCAAATGTTGGCACTGTTCTGATTTGGTTTGGTTTTATTTCCACAGGACACCAGTTTATAAATTTATCAGTCCCTGAGACTGATCGTTAGCAAATGAGGCTCTTCCCTTCCTAACAAAAGATGCTTTCAGGTGCCCTTCAAAATGTTTAGATTCTGCTAACTGAAAGAAGCACTTTGGGTGCTGGGAATACCTGTGACAGAGGTGTTTACAGGAGTCAAGGGTGCTCCAGAGACCATGGAATGAACATCTACAAAAGGCATTGCTGTAGTTACTTCCCTTTCCTTTTTCAGTGATGGGAGTTTTTTACCTCATTGTTACAAACAGTGGCTTGTGGCAGAGCACACACTAAACTACAAAAACCCTCCTTAACACTCATTTTCTGTATTTGCTTGTAGCTGTGGCTCGATATTCTAATCTTACGCTACTGTTAAGATTATAAATCGTATTTTAACGACGAAATGGCTGTGTGTAAATCCTGGTGGGTGTTACTTTTGCCCCAGCAAGTTGTATGGGTCTTAAAGTATGAGATAAGTCTGTGTTGCAGAGTTGTAGCAGGGTGATTGTGATGGTAAAGGTGATTACAGGCTGGTTTTAGCCCGTGGAGGAGGAGCAGCAGAATGCTCAGTGAAACCACTAAATGGCAGATAGTAGTAAGAAATAAATGGAGTCTTGTACTGCCATTTGAAATGGAAGCTATATAAATTAGATTGGACAAACTCAGTGGCTGAGTAGGGACTTAGGAAACTGCTGTACTGCTGTTTCTTCTTCCCTGGCAGGACCAGTGTTCCCTGGCCTGCATCCAGAGGGGGAAAAAGGAAAAATCATTTCAAAACATAGAAAATGTGTGCATAGCTAATATCTGACAACTTGTTCTTGTGATCATTGCTTGTTTCCTGTGCCCTGCTGCACCTCACTGCATCTTCCATTGGGCAAGCTCTTGCTTCAGGGTTGCTTTTTACCATTTTTTTGGGTTATGTTCCCTCTTTGGGTCAGGCCAGTTTTGGTTTCAGTCATGTGTTGGTGCAGCTGGTGCAGTTTGGGGAGCTCAGAGAACTGACTCGTGGCAAGAGGTAGCTTTGTTGTGCTCAAACAAGCCATGTGTTGGCACTGCCAAATAAAGAGACATTCTGAATGGGTGTGAGATAATTCCCTGGGGTGATGGAAGGGACTGTGGCATAGATTGATGACTCATGTGGTATTGATGCTATCAAAATTGTGCTCGTCACATGGAGTAGGTTCTCAATGCCCTTTTATAAGGGAAACTGGGAACTGCAAAACTTGGGAGCTTTGCTGTCCTCCTCACTGGGTATTGTATTTGGGAGAATGACAGCAGTGAAATTGCTGCCTGATGCTGTGGAAAGGCCACTGCCTAGTTTTGGGCTAGGGGGGCAGTCTGGCTGTTCAGTGCAAGTTACTGTTGTTGTGTGTAATTGGTAGAAGTACCTCCAGCAAAATGTGGTTCAGATTAATTTAAATAGAGAGATTTTTGTAAGCCCAAACCAGAATAGGTGACCTGCCCCACCTCACACACCACCACGCCCCAAAAAGGGAAAAAATCATATGGCCATACTACCTTCAGACCATAAACCAGGTGATTAAATAGGAACTTTTGCAGGTTTGTGGATTTGT
Organism: Margarornis squamiger; assembly: GCA_035222235.1. NCBI lineage: Eukaryota > Metazoa > Chordata > Aves > Passeriformes > Furnariidae > Margarornis > Margarornis squamiger. The sequence goes on from JAWWTY010000002.1 coordinate 1,348,051, forward strand.
AGACTTTTTTAATAGCAGTGAAGAAATATGTCTGTAATGGAATTAAACAGTTAAACTGGTGTTCATGGTACATGCCAGTGGGTTGTATTTTAAGGCTAAAGGAACTTATGTTTTAAAGAAATCTATTTGCCGACCTTACAGGAGTTGGTGTTACTCCTTTGAGATTCATCTTCAGGTTTTTGGACTTCTTCCTGGTAAGTGATCTGTTTGGTTTCAAGCATATCCAAGTATGTTCAGGTTTCTATGGAACTGCTGGTTTCTGCAGTCTGCACTTAACTGGCATGAGCATTTAAAAAATAAATATTTCTGGAAGAAATATAAAAGCAGGAGGCATCATTATTCCAGTTATTTCTTGTATCGTAGCATAGATTCACAAAGCAGTTTGGGTTGGAAAGGATCTTTAAGGCTCATTTACTTGGAGAACCAGTGCTTGATTAGTTCCTAACCTTTCTTAGGTGCTAATTAACAAATGTTGGCTCATCTTAGTTTTTTTAGGTGTTTCAAGAAAGTTTCTGATGTCAAGGCTTTCACATGGCACGTGAGCCTTGAATACACGTGAATTTATTAGCAGAGATTCTGAGCAGCAGCTCCTTGGCTGAGGGCTGGTGAAAGTGAGGCCTGAAAATAGAAATAAAATCATACAAAAATATTGACTTTTAAATTACTTTTTCTATTTTTCTTTCCTAACTGCAGTGACTTGTAGAGTTTTTTAGGGATGTTGCATCAGGCTGACGTGAGTAAGCAGAACTTCTTAATTTCAGTCTTTATTCTTCTGGATGCTTTCTAGAATTTTTGGGAAAGGGAACTGTAGCAACTGTGGAAGCTTTAGAATTTTAAACTCTTTAAGCATCTTTCAGAATTTGGGAACTAAAATTACTTCCTAAATTTATGAGTTAATCAGTCCAGCTGTTGAAAGAACACTTGAGGATCTAATAGAAATATATAAGTACTTAAAATTACTTTCCACTTGTGTCAGGTTTTGAGTGTTTTAAACCCATGGTTTATGGGTTAAGTCATGTACACTGGAAAAGTTGATAATTACAGAAAACTAAAATGCCTTTGTTCCTGAGAGAATTCTGAGGGAACATCTCATTTCTGAAGCACAGGAGGGTTTAGCCACAGAACTGTAGAGACTAGAGGATTATTGGGATTCGGTGGTTTTCATACAGACCAAGGCTCATCCTAAGAAAACACATGTAAAAATCAGAAAAGCTGTGCAGTTTGGGAGTGTTGGCAAGTTTAAGATTGCAGAATTTCGACTGAAAAATCAATATATATATATATTTATATATTTACATATATATATATATATATCTTACCAGACTTCTGGAGAGTCTTATTTTTTCCAGGAATAAAAAGCAAAATGCTCATGAATTAGCAAAAGTCATGGCAGAGAAGTGGCTAGGAGCTCTGGTGGAATTTTTTTTTGCTGGTCTTGAGTGGAGAGAGCAGACTGGGGAACTTGAGAAACCTAATCTAGTTAGATAAATGGGCAAGGGAAGTGAGACTGCATTTGTACAGGGCACATCAGCCGCTTCTACATATTAGATTAACAGGAATTTAATTGATTTAAAATTCCACAGCTGTTTATAACATGCAGCGAGGCCATTAAAGTGTCTTCTGATCATCAGTTAAAATGAAGGGACTAATTATAGCTATTTGAAATCCTTAACTCTTAAAGAGTATCTGTGTTTTCTGTGTTAGCAATGTGGGGGCTTCTTTATGCCAGTGCAAAGTAATGTGGATCACTGAAGCACGTCTCTGTTGTGAACAGGAATGGCTTTGTCTCATGAATGTTTAAGTCAATTATTCAGACAATTTAAACATTATTTGGGAGTGTCAGTTTTAAAATGCTAGTATATTCCATTTACTGCAGAAATCTTCAAAGTCCTGGTGGTAATTGAAACCATCACCACTGTAAGAGGTGGTGTTGAATCATAACTGTGTGTTGTCTAGTAATTGTTATATTGGGGGGAAATAACTACAGATTTATAACTTTCATCCTTTCTGGTGACACTAAAAAGTAATTTATTGCATAGCTTCGTAGTACTTCCACAAAAATACGGTATACAGGTTTTATTAGTTGTTTAAGAAATAGCAAAATGTTTAAAAATCAAAAATCCTTTTGATAAGTGCTTCTAAAAAACAGATTTTTGTTGTTGTTGTTGTTTGTTTTTTTAATAAGTGACCTTCTGTGCTAGAAATGGAGTTCAGATAGCTTAGATGGGGCAGGTGTTGCAGCATGAAATGCTGGGGGTGTCATCTGTGTCATGTTGCCCTCTCCCTTCATCCCCATCCAGGAGCTCTTGTGTAGCCTGGAAGCCCATTTGAAGGGAAAAAGCATAATCCTTTTAAACCCACAGATTTGCTAAAGTGGCTCTAACCTTTTTATGTTTAATTCATTCAATTATTTTTTAATAATAAATGATAGACCACCACAGTTTAATGTGCTGCTGTTAGCACAACCTTTCAATCCAGCTGAAAAAGAGCTTCTGTAGCCCAGAATTTGGAGAGGTAGCAGTGCCAAGTGTCACACCCTGTGGCTTTGAACTAGGCCCAGTGTCCCTGCTAATGAGACCTTCCTTTTCCAATTGCCTGACTTTAAATGCAAGAGGTTGAGTAAAAACCAACTTATCAGTAGCTTGCTTGATTCTTCACATGTCTGGAAACTGTTCTAATGCAGTTTATGCAAGGTGAAAGCAGATGCAGGCATTACCTTTGAAGATACTGATTTCTGTGCAAGCACTGGCACCTTTTTTTGGGTTTGGGGGTTTTGTTTTGAGTTGATTCTTTTCTAAGTTCCTGGGTGGTCCTGCTTTCTCTACTGAATCCAGTCCCAAGCATCCTACAGGTTCTTGTTGCTCCATCAGGTTTCAAGACCAGGGAGAGGCACTGCTGGGGATCCTGGGGGTACTTTTGGAATAAACCCACACTCAGACCAAATCTGAATTTAGGATCAGGTGACTTTTCATACCGTGACATGTCTGAATGAGACACGAGACTGTTTGGAGTATAAACAGATACAGATTATCTGTTTCAGGATTAAAAGGTGAGAACAGGTGGTGGCTACTCCTTCACAGGTACCCCCAATCTGTGCCTCCATCCACGACCTTCCTGTTCGTGTGCTCCTGCATTCTGAAGCCTTTTCTGTCTTGGCAGAAAAATTAAAAAACAAAATGCAAACCTATTCAGTGTTCTGTTCATTGAACAATGTGTCTTCAGTGCACTGGATGAGTCAGAGGTCTTGTTGCAAAATAAATGTAGTCATGTAGATTTTCCCAGTACTTGCACGCAAGGGACTATGTTGGGCTGAATGGACAAGCTTGAGGATATTTTTGTTTGCCTCTGTTTGTCTTTGTAACTGTAATTGTTTGTCTGGGCTTTAATTTTGGGCCTCAGAGCAGTGTGGTAGTGCTGGGTACCATTGGACTCATGGATTTGTTGTCCTGGACTTTGCTGTTCAGGTATCAAATACGTGAACTTTCCAAAGTTCACATATGAATACTGTTTTAAGGGAATTGCTTGTAATCTTTTTATTTTAATAAAGAGATTCCAAGTGATTAAGTGATTAGTAATTACTTAATAGTGCTCAGTGTTAAGGAGCTGTGGAAGAGCTTAATAGAAACAGAACTGTTTGGTGTCAAGTGGAACCATGTTCACTATTACAGTGTGTCCTCAAATGTCATATTCATGTTTAGTCATCATTTTCTCCCTCAAAAAAGTAGCAAATTGGCCACCAAGTAACCAAAGGCATAATTTGGCAGGTTGTAATACCTAGAGCAATTTTATTTGACATAACTGGAAGCAAGTGAGATAAAAAAGTCATCAAAATATGACCTGCTGAGACTGAAAGAGCAACAAGGGCAAAAGAATTCTAAAAAATGTTGAAACAGAATCACACAGAATCATGGAGCAGTTTAGTGGTATGGCATTAACAATGGAATTATAAATTCTATTACTATTGTGATAAATAAAATTTGCAATATTTTAATATTGCTTGTATTATAATACTCATTATAATAACGATAATGAATTGCCTGGTCTAGTGGAAGGTGTCCCTGTCCATAGGAGGAGGTTGAAACGAGATGAGCTTTAAAGTCCTTTGTGACCCAAACCATTCTGTAATTCTGTGATTCTCGAAGTGTGAGCACCTCCCAGTTGGCAGTATTTTTAGTAGGTTTCCCAGGTTTAGCTCACTTGCAGACACTTTGTATTTCTCATGTAATTGATAATTGAATATACTCGTTTAGTTTACAGTAGGAGAAGTGAAGGTAAATATCCAAGTAGCTTAGGACATTTAGAGGCAGGACCATCAGATACATGGATAACAGGATCAAAAGATGCAGGGCAGAAATTCCTATCCATGTGCATATTTTGAGAAGCAGCAATCGTGAATTTTAGGAAGTGCTAAGAAAAAATAGATGAGTTTTGGTACTGTCAATCTGTGCCCTTCCAGATTATTGTTATGTTGGTAACTAAGGGTCTTTTACTGCAAAAGAGTATTTCTCAGACCTTTGATTATGGTTATCGCTGCATGGGTTGTTCTGGGAACACGTTTGTTTTGTTTTGGGCTGGAGTGGGTTCACTTTGTCCCCCTAACACGCCTTGTCCTTAAGCAACTGCTATCAAAATTATTCTTGTTGTTCCAGACTTGACGCAGTAAAGATGCATTTCACAAATAAGGTTTTAACAAACCTGCCTTTGTAGGAAATACTGCTAATTAGCCCCTCCTTGGCAGCAGCATGAGAGCTGCATGTTCCATTGAACCTCAAACAGCTGCTGGACTGCAGCCCCCAGGCCTGGCTTTCCTTTGGCTCTCACCAGATAAATGAGGGAAAAGTGCACTTGGAGAAGTCACAGAAAGGGTCAGGTTGGAAAGGACCACAGTGGGTTGTCTGGTCCAGCTTCCCTGCTCAGCATTTTGTCCTTGCTGTTCAGGGAGAGCTCCACTCACCAGAAAATGCCCTTCATAAGCAGTGTTGCAGCTAGAAATAAATTGTAAATAACTTTAGCCACCACAGGGACCTATGCTGGGGCTTCCCAAGTGTGCAGGCACCAAACCATCCTAATAGAGATTGATGGGTTTTTTTCTCCTGCCATGAGGATGTTTGTGTGCACCAGCTGGCTTGCTTTGCCTCCTGCTCCTGTGAATAATTCAGCTGGTTCTTTTTTTGCCTTTCAGTTTATCATTTTGTAGTTCAGCCAGGATCTCTGAATCACTTCATCTGCTTGTGATCATTTTGTCCAATATATTAGCGATTCCTTAGTACAATTAGATTGTGTTGTGTCATTCTGTAGCTTTACCATAAGTACTGATAAAGACTTTTTTAAAAATACATTATCTTTTTATTTTTAAAAGTCAGTGTCTGCATTCACCATAAAATTTTGCTGTGAGGGTATGATGTGTCAGGAAATCAGTCAGACCTGAAACAAAGACTTAGAAACCTACCGAAAAAGTTTCACAGTTTACAAACTGAAACAACTTGTGTACAGAGTAGACATTGCAGGTCACTTGCCTTCTCTTTCTGTGTTTTGAATGCACTCTGTGAATTTTGAGTGTCATGCTGGAGTTTGAGTGTTTTGGGGTTTGCTGGTGGGTTTTTGAATGCTTTTCATGGCCTGATAAATGAGTTGGATCTTCCCGTGGTCACAGGTTTCTGGATCAGGTGGCTTCAGTCTTTTTGGTGCATCGTGCCTAAATTGCATCTCTGTGGTTGTTACCACAGTTGGAATATGAGCTTTTTGCAACTAGTAAATATGACAAGCTCAGTTGCCTGGAAAACATCTTCAGCTCTACCCAGGTACCTTCATGGGTATTAGTGGAGAGAGAAAAAAATTAGAAATTCATACCAACTTTGTAGTCTGAAGTGTCTTCGTTGTGCTAATTAATCACTGTGCCTTATGCAATGAGCGTGTGAAGGATGCGAAAGGAAAAAAATCGTTGTTTGGATGAAAGAGGGAGTTACAACTTAACACCTTCAAACAGCATTAAATGAGGCATATATCCTCTTTTATTTTTACGCACACATTTCTCGAGGCAGGGGACTGTGATACAAGGCATTTATTACCAAGTTAAATACAAATTTTCTTCTGTGATTGGTTATTTTAACGGAATTATACATAGAAGATTCTCTCTAGCCTGTAAGTATCTACTGGAGAGGAATGTGTGTTGTATTTGTTCCTAAAATGTAGTTTAGAAAGGTTTTTTCTTTATGGGTCCCCCATTTCTATATCTGGTTGTGTCTAGATTGGCATCTTTGGGGGCAGTTTTCACAGAGTCTTTTGGGTAACCACGGAATGACTTGGTTTATGCAGTTATTTCTGGCCTCGTTCATTATAATGGTTGGTTAGTACATACCAGCCAGTTATTCTACTTTGATACTGTATCCTTGATGGATCCAGGAAGCAACAAAAGAACCTCTGAATATTTTCATCTCTACAGTACACTGAGATTTCGGTTATTTTAAAATAGCATTTTCATAGTGATGTTTAAAGGGGTTCACATTGCAAGCATAGCAGCATCCTTTCTAAAGCTTTTCATTTTGGTATCTTATCCAAATTGCTGTGTCAGAGAATAATTTTTGCCTTGAATTTTAAAAGATCCTCTTCATTGTTCTGCCTGACCACTCCTAATCTGTCTTTTTCCAACTTCTTTTGTTGGCTTTTGTGGGAGCAGACAGTGTTTCCCTGTGGACCAGATGATTCCCATCACTCCCTCCCTGTGGATGTGGCTTTCCTCAGCTTCTTCAAGGGAGTGGCAGCATTAATGGTGCCCATAACGGTGAGAAGCGAGAGCTGTAGCTGGTTTGGTATATGTTGTTCCCCTACAGGTGTACACAGAGCTGGCATCTGTCAGTCTGGCTCTGTGTTCTGCAGGGAGGCCCCATGGCAGAGAAGGGAAGTGGTGGAGTTGGAGCTTTTCCTATCTCCCTGTGGGTCGAGCTTAAGGATTTGCTGCAGCAGTGGAAGAACAATTCAATAATGGGGCTTAACTGAGCCTGGAAACTGCTGCTAAGGCTGCTTTGGTGATCCAATTATTTAACTTTTCCCCTGTTAAATGCTGAGTCCTGGCAGATGAAGCAAGTCAACGTTAAAGCTCAGGCAGCTCCAGAGTTCAAAAGGAGCAGCTCTCTCTTCTCCCAGTGTAAATGCCCAGTTCACAAGCATGGGTTGTACAGAACAGATAACATGGGCTGCACTGCCTGTGCACATCCTCTCAGGGCTGCGTGCTTCGCTCACCTTGGCTTTTTTAGTTTGTAAATACAAGTGGTGCCTTTGTCCTGCTTTGTCCTTGCTCTGAAACTTCGAAGTGAAAAGGCAACACATGTCAGAATACAGAATTTTCTAATTCTAACATTTAGCATTTCTTTCCCGCTTGCAAAACTCCAAATGGCTTATCAGATTAAATGTATGAGTTTTGATAATCCATTGTATAATTTATTAGGCAGTTAGTGGTGGGGTAAAATAGATGGTCCCACTGTGTAGCTGTGCACAAAGTGGAAGATGGAGTTTTCTGCTGTTAGCATATTGGTAAAATTCCTTCCCCTCCTGTCGTTAAGAAACACACAATTAGCTGGTCAATATTTGCCTTGTTTCTAGAACTTGATGTTTCAGTGGTTGTGTTGCCTGTGCAAAGGTTTAATGAAACTCAGCGTTTAAGTAGTTGGGTATTTCCATGCTATTGCTTTTGCATGAAGACAAGTTTTGTACTTTGATAACTTAAATTCTCTCAGAGGGATCAAAGTCCTGCTGCAAATTAAGAATTACCAATAGCATACATTTTCAAGTTGTGCTAAACTTCTAAAGCTGCTTCAAAGGCATCATGGTGCTCTCAGCATGTTTCAGACAGTATCTTTGGAATAGAATTTCTCATAACTTATTCGAGCACATCACCGTATGGAATGATCAGATGTCACTGATTTGCCATTTTAAACAGATTCCTGTAATATGAAAGATTACAATCAAGATGTTTTCACACTTCACTTAGCTCATCATCTGCCAACTAAATTAAGGTATTGATCGACCTTCCAGATGTTGTAGGCACACACCTACCAGAGCCTGTATCTCAGGGATGGCAGCAGTTGTTGGCTGCTATATAGTTTGAAGATCTAAAACCCTTTCTTTGATTGCAAGTAGGGATTTCCATCTTCTAGTTCCTTTCTTCCCTGTTGATCAGATGGACTTTTGCCTGATTTAGGCAAGCGAGTGTGGTGTCTGGGAGAACATCTAGCAGGTAACCACAGCTTGGAATGAGCACTAGTAATAGGTTTGGGAGAGTTGTTCTGATTCCTAGTTAGGTGGTGATTAAAGCCTGAGGGTTAGTAAAAATGATTGTGAACTGTCACTGTCAGAATCTTTTATTGGGACACCTGTATGTGTCCCTGCTTGAAGCTCACAGGTGTGAATGAGGAGAAAATCTGTCCCAAAACACTTCCAGTTTTCTTTAGTGTTTAATTCCTGCCGTTTTTTCTTAATCTTCTCCCTTCCTTTCCAATGTTTCTACAATTTCTCTTAAAGGGTTTGTATTTTGGTAGTTGATTTTTGTTCATCTTCAGAGGCTTTTCTCAAGGTCCTATTTCAACCCTGTCACGTTCCGTATTCATATGGGATATGCCTTTAGCCTTGGGAGTGACCATGTCTTTCCAAATATTTGGTAGGTCAAGGCTTCAAATGTATTTCAGCAATCAGTGTAGGCTGCATGATGATCTTCTGGGAAAGAGAAAAAGAGAATTTCTCTGCCCAGAGAAGCTGTGGCTGCCCCATCCCTGGAAGTGTCCAAGGCCAAGTTGGATGGGGCTTGGAGCAACCTGGGCTGGTGGGAGGTGTCCCTGCCCATGGCAGGGGGTGGGATGGGATGAGCTTTAAGGTCACTTCCAAGCCAAACCATTCTGGGATTCTAGGATGATTCTGTGACAAGTCCACTAAACTTTCTAAGGGTAATAAGGTTTTGGTGGTGGTGTTTTCTTCAAGCCAATAATACCTCAGTTAATCCTGTCAGCTCTGCCCTCTAATCCCAGTGAGGACTGTACCTCTCAGTGTCTCTTGCTTTCCCTCCTTTCCTGGATAGTGTGGCACTTCTCACCTCTGTACTCATGCACATGAGATCACACATAACCTTACGCTTCTGGGGTTAGTCCTCTCACCCACGAATTCAGCAATCCCATAGAGAAGGCTTGACATGACATTTCTTCTTCAGGGCTCTTGGAGTAGTGGGCTTGGCTGCACTGGGATTTCCATTTGTGACTGTGAGTTTAGGCATAAATGCAATCATCCTGCTGTATTTTGGTGCCACACCTTCTTCTTTCTCTCTGAGGTTCTTTCCAACTCTTAATTTTCTGTGATTGTGTATTAGGAACTAGTATTGGCTCCCATGGGGGTGTAACAAATGCCACACCTTGGAGGTCCAAGCTGGGTACCAAAGGGTCTCTGGCATGGCTTGAGATGTATCATACACAACTGAGAATTGAGATCTGACTTATATAATGACTGAGTCTTCATTACAGGAGTGACATGTGGCTGCTGCTGTGCATCAGCCCTTTCATGAACAACTTCATCCTACTGCCATGCTCCCTCCACTTTCAATATTGTACATATTGAGAACAGTCTTTATGTGTTGATAACAGTTAGCATGGGCTTTCTGAAGCCTTGTCAGCTGTAAATGCATCTTTCTGAAGAGATAGATGTATTTATAGGAGTGTGGATTTGTTTTCAGTCTCCGTTTGCTGCAGTTCTCACAGCGATGTTTGAGGGAACAGCCTCCTTGAGATTTTTGTAACAAAGATTGTTGTTTAGATGGTTTTGTTGTCCTTATTACAGGTCAGGTGAAACGATTTCTTGGTATTACAAAAATATTTTATCGAGATTGTTTAAGAGGTGGAATTAGCAACGATTCTTGCTGAATTAATTCTTCCAACTCCACCAGCTTTTCAAATACAGTGACAGCCTATCCTCGAGACATGGGGGGGATGTGCTTTAGTTACTTCCACAGGTGACAGGTGAGTTATGTTTTACACTGGCAAATTGCCTTCCTTTCCTTGCCATCCTGGAGCCACCCTTGCAGGCAGAAGCCAGTGTTCTTGTGCCCTTGACTTCATACTGAAGGAACTGGCAAAGGTTTCTGTGGTGATTTTTCAAGAGTTCAAGGCCCTGAGGTTGTGACTGTGCTCACCAGTGACCAAACTGTGCAGTTCTTAAAGGTTTCATCTCGCACAGTGAATGCAGCTTGTGTTCATTCACATTTAATGCACAGTCAGCTCATTTGGAAATGTCTCTGCTCTTGACCTGTGCAAATTGGGAGTAATTTTTTTACCTTTAGCAAGAGCCAGGCTCTCACAGAGCCACCCTCAGCTCTGTTTAGTGAGTTTGGCATTAAGATTCTGTTAGCTCTAGTGCTAATAACACTGTGGAATAGATCCGTGCCTGGGTAGATATGGGGAAGCTGCACGAGAGATTCTGGTATGCTCCAATGGAGAATACACTTTCTATAGATCATTTTAGGAAATGCCTAGATGAATTTTCTTGGAGCCGCTGACGTATTTCACAATATGTTGTATAATCCTTCAGCTATTTCAAGCCAAGATGTATTCCTGGCAGAGCTGTGACAGCTCAACCCAGTGCCTGGCTCTTTGCAGGCTCCCCAGCTGCTCTGCTGAGGCCGTGGAACCCCAGATTGCCTTTGTGTAATCCAGCAGCTCTGGAGAAAGTGAGGCTCCATGACAGCAGCTGTGGCCCTGGCGTCACCAGATGTGGCCAAGCAGCTCCTTTTGGAAGAAGTGAGGGATCACAAAGAACCCCATATGACGGGTTAATCCCCCTGAGGCTTTGGGGGTAGCATTTGTCAGGAGCAGCCCACCCCCAGGCTTTGGAGAAAGGAACAAAGCCCAGCCTGGCTGGGCAGCACAGCCCGACCTGCCACGGGGCTGCAGAAGGCGACAGAGATGCTCCTGACTTCGTCCTTGTCTTAACCTCACTCAGGGACAGTCCTTCAAGTCAGCATTCCAGCAGGATCAGAGAATTTCTGAGTGCAGTGAGATGGCAGAGTTTGGAAGCACTCTGGTTCAAATGAGCCACTCTTTTCAACCCTGCCTTGTGATACTCTGTCCCGTCGGGTGGTCCCGGCAGGGGCTGAGCTGGGTGGTTTAAAGGTGATGTCAAGGATTTCTGGAGCTGTGACAATTGCTGTCCTCGCTGGGCTTACACCATGGCAGACTGCAAGGTACATTTTGGGTCCTTAAAGAATTTGCTGAGCTTTAGGCTTCCAAGTGACTTCTGGTTTAAGATAAACTATTCCTGCTGCTGCTTCTTGTCTGTTGAATTGGGGTTTTTTCCCTCCGTAACTGAAAATGTTGCATCTCTCCTGACAGCCTTTTTCTTTCTTCTTAAAAAGTGTAATTTGTCATTTTGACCAGCTAATCCGAGGCAGGCAGATCTGCTTGGGTGTTTGTGTTGGTTTTGTTTTGATCCCATTCTCATTTTGATATAATTATATATGTATGTATCTCTTCTGCAAAAAACTTTTCTGCTCAAGAAAAATAGTAATTTCTGTGTTGTGTCCAAATTTTCTGTGAAATATTTATACAGATTTATGGGTAAAAGCTGACTGTAGTTTGAAATAACCTGCAAGGCTTGAAGGAGTGCAGGATGTGCTTTTTTTTTCCTTACCTGTTTTAACAGTGTCTTTGAGCACCCATTGCTTATTTTGTTGCACTGTCAGTAGCTTTAAATGTTGTATATTCACTTGGCTGGAGGTTGGGGATGGTAGAGTGAAGTGACTTTGTGTCTGTTAGCAGAGTTGTCTGATGTAGGGGGGAGATGGATATTTCAGGAAACAGGGAATATTAAGCAAAATAATAAACTCCACCTTTATGGGTTAAGGAAAGTATTGAGAAACATTTTAAAATACAGACTAAGAACTTTCCTGTGTAAAATCTGACTGAGAAAAAGGGGTTCTACCTGGCTAGAGGTAGATTGTTTTACTGAATCCATATAGGTGTAATTAATGCCTTTTTTAGTTGTTTGGGGTTTTTTCCTATGTGGTTTCCTTTGTTAAACTCTTTCACCATTATGTTGCTGGAAGAATGTGCTTGAAGCAAAGATCTAAATGTCGAATTTCCAAATAACATGGATTTCTTTTTTTCTTCCTTTCTTTAGGAGACATCACTCAGAAGGGATATGAAAAGAAGAGGGCAAAGCTGTTAGCACGGTACATACCACTAATTCAAGGTGAGAAACTGAATGGAAGTCATCCCTTTGTGCTGAATCTGTGCAAATGTGTAATGGAAAAGCTCTCCCTGAATAGACTGGATAAATTACACTAGTGTTTGATATGGCGTCTAACCACCAGTGGCAAATGGATGTCACAGAGAAGTGCAGAGCAAGGGAAAAGCCTTAAAGTTTTGGGGTTTTTTTTAAGTTTTATATCAAATTTTAAATGGTAACATTCTTGTCAGCAAACTTTAGTTTGACAACTGCATCTGGGACTTTAAGTCAACTTTAGAAATTAGTAAAGTTATTGCTAAAAGCAACTTGGCTGCTTTCATTAGATAGAAGTGCTCAATAGTCATCACTGTCATGCTTTAATGTGCTTTTTTCTGCATTTGCCCTCTGCCTCACCCCACTTCCCCCTTCCTCCCTCCGCCCTCTCTTTCTTCAAAATACTGACATTTTATTATGAACTGTTACTTATGAAGCTGCTTATTGCCAGACTTGGTCTTCCAGGGCCAAAACCTAAACACTCCACTTTTTTTTTAATTTCCTTTTGTACTGGGACACTGAAATCACTTGGGATTAGAGCTGTTGTGCTGCCATTGAGCTTTGGTGTTCTATAATCCCCCAGTTTTCCCACAGTTTGAGAGATTTTGGTTAAGGTAAGGGAAAATGAGATGAAAACCAAGATGAATTGAAGCAATAATGAGACACTGTAAAGAGTTAGAGGTGCTGTTGAACTGTCAGAACATAATCTGTTGTTTCATCATGGGGGTTCTTAGCAAAGGTTGCTTTTTGTTGTTGTGGTTTTTATTTGGTTTGGGTTTGTTTTTTTTTGAAGAACAGGTGTAGCTTTTCCCTTAGCAAATTCATAATGTCCTCACCTGCCACAGCTCCTCCTCCTCACACCAGTTTTCTGGCAAGAACTTTCTTAGTTTTCTGTTCAGAGCTCCCTGTGCTCCGACTCAGCTTAGTTAAACATTCTGAGACCAGGTGAAGTATGGATTTGGACTGAGGATTTACAATCACAAGAATTAATGCCAATGCCCTCTGCTAGATCATGTCTTTGTATTTCTGTCTCCTGTTTAATCTATCATCACCTTTAATTTACTCTGCCTTCACAACTTGTTGGATGGCTTCGGGAGCAAAAAAATCATGTAGGAAAAGTGTGGTAATGGCATTTTTTTAATTTGATTTCACTGAAGCTTCTCAGTCAAACTGGAGGTGTTCAGGACTGTTACACTCAGAAGTGACTTCTTACAGTCTGGGTTAACACCTCAACATCCTGGCCAGTGCTTGGAAGAAAGCCTGTCCTAAGCAAATGGCAGTGTGGCTCGATGTGGCTGAACCAAGGATCCTGGGTCCCTGTAGATTTCAAGCTGCTTAAAAATTTCTCCTTGCTCAGCCAGGTTTTTCCTAATCAGCTTAAGGAGTGATTTAATGAGGCAGCGAAATCCTTCTTGCTTGATACCATATTTTCTAAAAAATACCAGATTACCTGATTTTTTTTTTTACCATTTCTGCTTGGTTTAGCATTAAGCTGACAGGAATCTAGCTTTAATATGCTAAAAAAAAATAAATGAATGGGCTGTCTGCCTCTGAGCACAAAGAATGATGCTCTGGCAAAAAGACAAAGTTTGCTTAAAACATGAAGCTAACTGCTTATTTCAATTTCCTGACATATGTTCCATTAACCCAGTTCTAGTGTGGGGTCTGGTTAATTGACACAGCTTCAGTGTAGCTCAGATTAGTGTGTGGGAGTCCCAAAGGCTTTGAGCCTGCAGAAATTTTTTATCATTAGCAATTTGATTGCAGCATTCCTGATAGGATTCTTAAGATTCATTATCCATTAAGTTTTTGCAGACTGATGAATGTCAGCATTTTAGATTTAACTTTCCATATTATACCTCATCCTCCAACACCTGAAAACTAACCCCATGTCCACTCCTGCTCTTTCAATGCCATGTAAAATGGGTTGCTGCACAGTTGAATCTGAGGGGAAGCCAAATTATTACCCAGACAGTGTTAAATAACCCCACAGAGGACTTGGTGGACAGAAAAAGAGAGAAGTGGCTGCAAAGCACATTTTCAATTAACAGGAAAATTAAGCAGAACACATCACCATTCAGGAGTTGCTTTCCTTTAGGCAGTTTTATATTCTAGGACTCTAACCCTGCAGTGATGGAGAGTTAAGATTTTGCTTAGAAACCGTAAAACTGTGTGGAAATACTCACTAAAATGAATTATCCTTCACTGATCCAACCAAATGCACTGTGCGAAATTAAAACTGAGTGCTGAGTAACAACAGATCTTAAACAGTAATTAATTATTTTAATGAAGTAAAACTTAATAGTAATTGGCTTCCTCAGTCAACCTCTGCATGTAATTTTCAGATAAAAGTCTGAGGCAATAATTATATCTGTAGGCAACCATGGTGAACCTTCTGAGTGATGGGCAACATCAGACATGTGGCAGAGATGGATTTTGAATGTGGATAGAGCTGGGCTGTAAAAATACTCAGAAATAACATGATAGAATAAGAAGCGTTTACAGTGAGTGTCCTGTTCTGATGGGCACCAAATCCTGGGCTCCCTTCTTTCTTATGTTCTGTAGTATATAGTATATTGTGTATACTGTGTGTATGTGTATAATGCATATATACACAGACACTGTATATAGGATATATACTATATATACTTCATTGTCATCACTCTGTTGCATTTCAGGAACCTTTTGATGGTTCCCGGCAATGGCAGGAAGAGTTTAGAATAACTCAGGGTCCTGGCCATGCCCCCTCTTGGCTACTGCAAAAATTAACCCAGTCCTGGACAGAGCCAGGACATTGGAGCATTAAAATATTCATCTGAGGGGAGTGAAATGTCACGTGAAATGAAGAAAATTTCTCTCTGCACTCAAATAGAAACTGTTGGTAACTTCTTGGTGCTTGCCATGCCATTTACCTGAGTGCTGCTCATCCTCCAGACACCTTGAAACCATTTCAAAGATATCTTAACCAAAAGGGAAGATGAGATACGAACTTGAGATATTCAGAAAGCAGCCAGTGGGTCCTATGAGATAGTCTGCAGTTCCTTTTGTTAAATAGGAATTACCTTGGAGCAATCCTCTGCTACTGTGGTAATTTCCTGCTCACCTTTAAGGAAACTGATGATGATGAAACCTCCTCTAGTTTTAGTTCAGACTGGCATGTCCTGTACTTTTTTTCCTATATTTTCATTGTCTTATGTCTCTGAAAAGTGTTTCTGCTGCTACCAGGGATACATATCCTTTTTATTCCAACTGAAAGGCTGGACTTTCAAGATCACTCCCAGCCTCTTGTTGGTTCTCTATAACTGTGATTTTTGGTTTTACCTTTTTTTGGGTGCTTCAGCCTCACATTCAGGTAGAAAGGGCTGAATTTTACATACCTATAGCACTTAATACCCATAGCTCCTTTTTTAAAGGATGTGCAACTTACTCTTGTGTCCTTTATAATTTCTTGTATTTATAGGAAAAAAGTGTAAGTACCTTTCTTGATGCTGCTCCTACTTTATATTATAGGTATAATAGCTATGATCAAAGTAGGGCCAAATTTTAATTGGCTCATTTGGTTGCACCTTGGTGTAATTGGTTTAAATGAGGTATGTGAAAATGTAATGTGATCACATGGCCTGGTTGAAAAAGCTGTTTATAGCTTCACTGTCACAGCTTCTTAAAATATCAAGGGGTTGCTATTCATGTGCCTCTTCAACTCAGTGTCTTTTTTAGTGTTGCACCTTTATGGCCAAATCTCACTGCACATTCTTTTGAGACCTCGAATGTGGAGACTGGACTAGTAGGTTGACTGAGCTGCTGCTTAAAATAGACTCTTATTTTGGGAACTGAAGTTCTGGCTAATGAAGTGGAGGTGTTCTGTTTACCAGCCTTGTCATAGTGTCTAAATAAGTGTGTCTCTTGCTTCTGGGTATTTTCGCTGAGACTGTTGGGTTGGATTGAATCCAAATCCTGGCTTGTATTTGGACTAATTGAATTTATAACAAGTGTCTTCGATGCTTTTGTGTTTTTTTGCTGTTGTTTGTGCTTCCTTGAATGGAAAGCAATAATGCCCTTAAAATTGTTTCATGTGCTCCAAGTGGAAACTTGTGAGCTGGAATTGACTTCCTTGACTAGAGGAAAATGTTGTGGAAGATTGTCAAGCATAATGCTTATTGTTGCCATTATTATTTTAGCTGCCCACCCTCCCCAGCAATGCCAGCAGAGTCTTCCTTGCCCTGGCAATTCTTCACTGCTCTTAGAGTAATATCTTTTTTGCTTTTAGAAATAAAAACTGCTAGAAATGTTGGAGTTAGTCTTGATTCTCCAGTGTTTATGGATGGAAAAATACAGTGATAATTCAAATACCGACTTTAATTTCATCCAGTAGAATTGAGTTGTTTCAGTTGGTTGGAACAAGCAGCCTTTTTAAGGCCACTTCATTCTAGCCAGCTTTGAGTAAATTAAAAATGGACAGCATGGGTCAAGTGCCTTCAGTGTATACCTCTTCCAGTGTTATTTTTGTGAAGGTTTCAGTATGAATGGAAGGAGTGTAGCCTAATTATCCAGCTGCCTTTGCTGAAGGCTAAGGTAGTGATTTGCATAGTAGGAGAATAAATGAACAAGCTCACCAAGCTTGTGGAACAGGATTTTTTTTGGCACCTGATTGTGTAGTCTAAGAGTTAGGTGCATTATCTTACTATTTTTACCAAAAAGTGATGTTTTTCAGATTGATCTTTACATTATGATACGAAACCACCTTCTTTGAGAAGGCAGAAAGGGAGACTTAAACTGAAGAAACGGAGTGGTGGCTGAGATCATTGATGCATATTTCATCAAAATACACAGTAACTCTGATTCATAAAAATCTGTCCAGCAGTTTTGGGAGGAGGAGAGTGTTCTGGTTTTGGACCTGGTACATTTTCATGCATTCCTGTGGTTTTGTGGAGTCCCTTCTATTCCCTGCTCCTCCTGCTCCCAGTGCTGGTGTGGCCAAGCAGCAGTGCTCAGGTTGCACGTGGCTCAGGAGCATCCTGCATGCAGGTTGTCATCTGCTGATGGATTACACTAGTCAGCTCCTTTTCCAGCTTATTTCCCCCCCCCAACATGGGATCACAAAGTGGAAAAGGGCTTTTGCAAGTCCTGCGTTTCCAAGGCTCTGTAGTTAATACAAGACTGGAAATGATAAGAGTAAGGAATTGAGTAGAACGTGAATCTGTTTTTCTACTTGGAACTCAAAACCCTCCTGGTGGAAAGAAATGTCACTCACACACACAAGGTCTGCTTTTCTTTTGTTATCTTCTTCATTCAAGGATCATACAAGAAAAGATGTAGATATGCTGTTATCCAAAAATTTCATAAGCATTATAGTTGAGGGAGCTTCCCAGCATCTCTTTTGCACCACCCTAGTTGTGTTATCCCGTTTTTTGGCTCAAGCTTTGAGGAGATGACTTGCCTCAATCCTTTTAACAAAATCTGAAGTTGTTGTTTATTGTTTCCAGATCAACAAATCTTACTGGACTGTTGGCTTGTGGTTATGGAAAATTTGTGTTCAAGTGAAATGTAAAGTAGAATTCTGCAGTGTATTCACCACTCTGTGACTGTCACATCTGTTGAATCAATTCAGACTCCATCTGCTTTTCTTTTAGAAACAGAATTCTCCTTAGGTGTTTCAGGGAGTGTTACATCTGTATATTAGGGAAGCACACGATGTTTCCACGCTGCTCTCCACTGAGGACACTTGGGTTTCCTTTCTGGCCTGTCTCAATTTATCCAGCTGGGAAATGCAGGAAAACTGTTAGGTGAGAATGTATTTGTTCTTTCTCCATCACAGATTGTAGAAGACAGGAGCATATCTCTGGAGCTGGACTTGGATCTATGTGATTTATTAAATGTTCCTTCCCTTTTCTGTGATTTAGGGTCATTTTTCTCACACACACACCTTCCCTGAACCCATGGCTAACTCCAGGTGGCTTCTTCCACATCCAGAGGTGTTCACTGTCAGCTGCAAAGGGGATGGGAAAGGGATTCTGGAGTGCATTCATCCAGAGGCCTTCCTAAGCTTCCTAAGAAAGCTGGTGTATAGCGATTGGTCCTGTCAGGAAGATGATAAAATCCTGAGGTTATTATATTTGAAAGTTCATTGTGATCAGTTGAAGTAGAACTGGGATACTTAATTCAATTGCTGTTTGAAAATTTACACTTCAAATGTAAAGACTCTATCTTAGTGAGAAGTCTTACAATTGCTAGATTTGTTAATAATTACCAGTTTCTTTCCTGGTACACGCTTTGAGGCAAAGGAGAGGGAAGAGAAACCCCATGAGAGAAAGTGGAGCCCATTCTCACTTTTTAAAGTAAGAGCTTTCTCTGCAAAGGAACTGGCCCAGATTCTTCTGGGGTGGTGGTTTCAGCTCAGTGAGAGCTGCTTTTGGTAAAGATTTGCATTTTGAAAATGTGGTTTTCAAATTTTGAAAACAAATGCATTGTTTTCAGAAGACTTGAGGGCAGGTAGGAAAGCAGAAGCTCTTCAGGAAGGAAGGAATAAAATGAAAGATGGGCTCAGCTCTGTGTGGTACAAGGGCTGAGTAAACCCAGTGAACTTGGTGCAGCAGATCTTACAGGGGCAAGGGAAGTTTACTGAACTGCACTGGAGTTCTCACACTGCATTTTTAAGTGCAGATGTATAATAAAATTGCAAATGTAATTTCCTAGTTCAAATTTGTATAGTCCTTGATGTACCAAGAGCCAGCAGGGAGTCTCCTTGTTTGGGGGATTGAGAAGCGACAGGGAATATTTGATAGTTACTGTCCACCCCTTTGATTTCTTATTTCTGATGTGCTAGAGTATAAAGGTGAGGTTCATCTTCCTGAACATTAACCAGCCTGAAGGTGAGCAACTGCTCTGGGTCATCCAGGTGCAGAGGAAACAGCTGCAGAGTGGTTTGGTTCCTCATATTTTTGTTACCCATGATTTCATGAGTGCATGAAGCACCCAGCCAACCTAGATTCCAGCAGTACCTTTTAGACATCTGAAGCTGACAGTAATTCTGCCCTTAATATCTGCAGAGGTTTTATTAGAGAACTGCAGCATTTTTGTAAAGTGTGAATCTTCTGAGCATTGCTCTGTTACATGGGTATAGATTAAATTGGATTAAAATGCAGTTAGAAGATGAGCTTTTTTTTAAAGGAACAGTCTTAGGGCTCCACTGAAGTGAGTAGGTGTTGAGGGTGGCAAAAGAACATAGACCTGGGGAGCAGAGATTTTATTTGCAAAGCTGAATTTGCACTGAAATAAAACTGTCTTTCAGGTGTGGATCCATCCCTGCAAGCAGAGAACAGAGTGCCAGGCTCTTCCCAGGCCACTGCTGCTGGACCCAAACAGCCCAAATCCCGTTCCACCAACTCGAGGGACGAGCGCTTCCGATCCGGTAAGGGAGGGAAACATGGCTGAGCCATCAGGGGCCTTAAAAGTGCCTCTAAAGCAGGGCTTGCACCTGCACAAAGAGCTGGAAGTGCTTTGGAAGGATGGAGGAGGTAATGAGAATGTCTTTTGTTTCGGTACATGAGTGGTTTTGGTTGAATCAGGACTGGAGGGAATGCTGGAAGGGAATGAGACTTGTAGACTGATGTGTTTCTTACTGTGAATTTTACTTTGTTAATAGCTTTTCCAAGGTTGGATTTCCAGTGTGTCAAACAGTTATTTAGAAATTTTGAAGACTGCAGTGTGTGGGTTTGGGGGATTGTTTTGTTTGTTTGTTTGGGTTATGTTGTTAAAGGAAGGTTATACGTTTATTGTAGCTCACTTTCTTGGTTGGGTTGTTTTGTTAAAGGAAGGTTATATATTTATTGTAGCTCACTTTCAAATATTTCCTGGTTTAAAGCAAATGCACAAAAAAGGGAAATGTCACAATGGATATTCTACTTCATTTTAAATGGACACCACAGGGACAGACCTGTTTTGGAAACTTGTGTGAAAATATCAATATCCTCATTGCATCCTGTTCCCATTGTTGCTTTTCAGGTGGTTGAAGTGCACTGTTTCCCTGTGAAATTCCTGTCACAATAGCGAGGAAAGGCAGGTGTTGGGAAGCTTTTCTCTCCTAAATACCTTTGGACTTGTAGCTGGATATTTTTCTGTTTGTTTTCCAGCGTAATTACATGTGTTGAGTTTGGGGATGAGAAGTGCAGGTCATGGTATGCACTGCACATCCTTCCCATGTGGTTGGTCTTGCATCCCCTTGCCTTGCTGGTGTGTAAAACCTGGCTCCAGAAATGGAGCTGATGTGCCTGTGGGCTAATTGAACAGTGAGAGTCGTGAGTGTTATGGAAAGTAAGTAATTTCAAGTAAGATGTGCTGTTGTTTAGGCTGTTGGGAGGAGGGATGAGTGTGTTGTTTCTTCTTTTTTTCTTTCCTTCCAGTCTTTATTTCTTGTTTTCCTTTCTTTTCTTTCTCCTGTGTCTCTTTCAATAGTGGCTGATGAGGTTGGAATGCAGCTTTTGGTAGAACAGGATCTCTTTCGGCTGCAATTATAGGTACTTTAGAACCATCAACATAAATTACTTAAAATAAGCAAGCAAGTGAACAATTTTGCCCTGTTATGCAATTAATCTGTCATTTACTTGCTGTAAGCATGTTTTTTATAGTTTCCCAGAGGAGCTGTCCCTTTAAATGAACTATATTCTTTTATCACCCCCAGATTCTTGTCTTCAAACAGTAAATATTACACCAAAAAAGCCGGCAGTGAATACTATCAATAAATACAATCCTGTTGTCCTGGTTTCAGCTGAATAGGGTTAATTTTCTTCTTAGTAGGTGGTACACTGCCGTGTTTTGGCTTTAGAATGAGAATAATGTTCATATTTTATCATTCTCACTCTATTATGATCATCTCGTCATCACATTTTCCTTTGTTTAAGTTATTACTGTTCCTATCTCAACCCACAAATCTGACCTTTTTCTAGGTCCCCTTCCCGTGCCACCCAGACAGTGCTGTTGGTTTTTGGAGATCTGTGAGCAGCAGGGACATTGGGCAGCCTATAAATACCATTTTTTCTTCAGCCAGCAGTACAAATTCTTCCTCCTGTGCCTAAGGCAGGGACAAGAATTGAAGGCTGACAAATGAGCAGAGGCTACAAATGGGAATGAAAAATGCTCTTCTAATAGCTGGAGAGTTTAGGAGCAGTGATTTATAGTCCGCAGACTGTTGGAGTGTTCCTCCCCCATCCTTTCTTAAGGACATGTGGAAAGAAAGAAAATGAGAATGGGTACATAAAATGGAAGAGACGATTATGTGTTTTACTGCAACAATTATTAATTGGTTGTCTGCAGCTTTGTCAAGTGCAAAAGCTTAAAAATATTTCTTCAAGACTACTTCAGCTTTGGGATGGCAGCATATATGTACACACACACATTTATATGTACATGTATGTGTGTGTTTTTTCCTCACTTTGGTTCATGTCCTCTGTGTTAATGAAATGCTGGGCTTGCCGTTCATCACTCAGTATTATCACTGTTGAGCATTTGTGTTCCCTGTTCTCAGAAATGGGATGTCTTTTGGTCTGATTTTAGTGACTCTTTAATTCCCTGAAGAAAAGGGAACTCCACAGTTTTAGATGGTAAATCAGATTCACAGTACGTTTTAAAGAATTTAAGTAACAGACAGTGGTGGAGAGCTTCTTTTTGCAATTCCAATATCCAGTTTAATTTATACTAATTTATGAATTTTTGTCCCCTGAGTATTCTGCTTCTTTAAATAATTTCATTCCTTTGACTTTTTTTTTTTTAATTTAAATCTGTTTCATCATGCCTGTAATGCAGAAAAGCTTTTAAAGGAAATGCGGAATAGGAACAAAGTGTTCCAGGGAAGTGAAAGCAATTATTTCATTGATTTGGCTGAGAGAGGATGCTCCTACTCAGCTGTTGTCCAAGGACAAGATATTAAAGGAAAGGTTTCATGCCAGAAATAGATCTTAATGAGTATAGAAGGAATGATGAGTTAAATTGATGCTGTAAAAAGAAAACATGGAAGAGAATAAAAACTCATCCTGACTGCATTTTTATCATTGACTCCAGTCTCTCCCAGGTTTTGGACTGGAGGAGGAGGTGGTGCTGCTTTTGCCCTCTGGAAATGGAATACAAAGCAGTTCCCAAGCTTGCTCCCACAAATCCCTGGGATGTTCTGACCTGCCCTGCTCTACTTTGCTGAAAAGCATCAGCACACCCTTCCCTCCAACTGGGCCTTTTCATTCCCAAAATGCACAACTGCCTAAGAATGCTTTCGCTTTTCTCTCTGAAATGTTACTTAATGACTTAAGGTATTTATATGTAGACTATAAATATTGTGTGTTATTTTTTGGAAGGCTTTTCCTGGAGAAAAACAACTCGTTATGTTCCCCTTCTTCCTAAAATGTCTTTTAAATTATATATAGATGGTGAAAGTGAGAAACCAAGACTTGACAAAAAGCCCAGATGTGGGGAAGGAAAAGGGAGGCAGGGAGACATAGAGGGGAATTAATTTTTAATTCATAAAACATCTATTAACAAGTCCTTGGTATAAAGGGCAGCAACAAAAATCTAAAAGGGCCCAGAATAAAAAAATCTTGTATCAAAAGATAGTTTCTCTCATAACAGCATCATCTTTGAACCTCATATGTTAGTTGCACAGAAAGCTCTTATTTGGAGATAAACATCTACTTAGTAAATTCCTAAGTCTTGTAAGAGCACACAGGTGGGATGGTATATTTGCATATATACAAATATATTTTAAATATGACTCTGAACAGATTGTCTGGGGGGAGCTGCAGACTGAAAAGGCACATTAAAGAACTGCTTGGTGTCTGGGGCCATGTGCCCAGGGCTTACTGGGATTTTTGGGATCCATTTGGCCAGATTGAAGGAGATAGTTAGGAAGAGCCTTGTCCTGAGCATGACCAAAGGGGGTTCAGGGGTAGTACCAGAAATGGGACTTTTTAAACAAACAAAAAACCCCAGGGTACTGTAAAATAGGGTGTTTTACCTGTAGTCATCACCAAGGTAAATCCCTGCAGGTACAGGGACAGAGTAATTCTATTGTATTATATATTATATGTAAGTTATAATATACACAAATAATATCAATACACACCTACAGATAGTCTCATACCTACAAATCTATCAACCTGTTACATATTTGCCTCTTAACAAAAGAGTAGATGGATACTTAATGAAGAATACACCTTCTCTTTCAAATGGAATAGTTAAATCCTGAAACTCCTCTGTAGCAGCTTCCATGTGAAAGAAGTGTGGTCAGAGCAATGCATAGTCACACACTTGGGATCTGTCCTGGTTCTGGCCAGGGGAAGTGTACACATGTTGCATGTGTTTTTCATGAGTTGGAATCTTAGGTGGTGGGTTAAAGTATATTTTTGGTCTGTCTCATTTCTCTTCAGCATCTGTTGGCTTGTCATGAATGTCCTTTCCACGTAAGTTTTAGCTTTTGACACCTGTGCTGGTTTAAAACCCAGAGGGAAAGTTAATCCCACTCAAGCTGCCCCCTTCTCCCTGTGCCCCTTCTGACAATGGAGGAAACTGGGAGAGATTATAAGTTGGAATGACAATTGACAGAAAAAACTGCTCTCTGCTCTGTGGGGACCAGGGTCAGCACCCAGGGAATGGCTGGAGTTGGGTCAGGGCAGGGTTAGGTTGGATCTCAGGGAAAGGTTCTTCTCCCAGAGGGTGGTGGGCACTGACCAGGCTCCCCAGGGCTGCCAGAGCTCCAGGAGGGTTTGGATGATCCTTTGGGGCACAAGGTGGGATTGTTGGGAATGGTCCTGTGCAGGGCTGAGGGTTGGACTGGATGATCCCTGTGGGTCCCTTCCAGCTCTGCATATTCTGTGACTGAATTGCTCTTTAATCTCAGTTTTTGCTTAAAAATCAGAAAAGTTAAAATACAGCCCATGAGCCTATTAGGGTAGGTTTTTGCTTTCAGGAAAATTTCATTTAGAATAATAAAATAGCTGAGGCTGGAAAAGACCTCTAAAATCATCAAGTCCATTAGCCTCCTTTTCTGTCTTTTATTACTTTCATTCTTTGGGAGACCTTCAAGTCTGCATCTCATCCTTCTTTTCCCATCGTGGATTTTGAGGGTGAAGAATAAAACATTGTTTCCAATCTACAGAATCTGCATTGAAATTTCCCCCCCAGATGAAAAATAACTCGTAGTTCAGAACTAAGGTACCAAGTATTCTGTAACTTGAGTGTTTATTTCAGGGTGCCCTTCTGAAATGCTGCTTGCAGAGCCTTTTCAAGCTTTGGAAACCATTGCTCTGCTCGGAATTTAAGCAGCAGACACGGGTACTGATTCAGTCCTACTGATAAACCAAATCTCTTAACCCTTTTTTTTTGTTTGCTTTCTCTTTAGATGTCCACACTGAAGCAGTACAAGCAGCACTTGCAAAATACAAAGAGAGGAAGATGCCCATGCCCTCGAAGAGACGGTCTGTGCTGGTGCACTCCTCGGTAGAGACGTACACCCCTCCAGGTACCTGCTGGCTGAACACAGAGGGTTAACAGAGCTGCTTAGAGCAGCCTGGGATAGTGGAAGGTGTCCCTGCTTATGGCAGGGGGCTGGAACGAGATGAGCTTTAAGGTCTCGTCCAACCCAGACCTTTTGGAGATGGTCCACCTGGCCCACTGAATCCAACAGCAAAACATAAGGAGCAAAGGCTTTGTTTGGCTAAGTTGTTAGTAGGTTGCACTAAACTTTGTGTTTCCTGGTAATCAGGTTTCCATTGCATTTGTGCTTTGGTGTGTTCTTTCTCACAATTTTTAGTGTCTCATCTGGAGGTACTGTAGCTGCTGAAGGTCCACATGAAAGCAACCAGAGTGTGCAGGTGCCCTTTATGCATTGACATATGTTGCTTTACAACATATCTCGCTTGGAGGAGGTAATCTTAGCAAGCCTGTCAGAGATGGAAATACCTCCTTTCACCTGGCAGAAGATTCTTTTTTTAAAACTTGAAGAAAATGCCAGAGCATTAAGTTGCTCCATTAATTGCAGAGCACTCATGAGATGGTTTCAACTGTGAGCAATTTGAAGCAGTCAGAAAATCATACACTGTGATTGTTCACATTGTTCAGGGCAGAATACCTTCTTTAACTTTGAGGAGGAGAAAAGTAATCTTCCTGTTGTCTCACAATGAATTTTCTAGAGATTAAGAAAAGCTTTCTCCATACAGCAAGTTGTGCTAGCAAGCCAAGTGGTTTGGGGCCAGAGTCCTGCATACACAGAAGAGGAATTTCCTAAGTTCTTTGATTCTGAGGATGTGCTCTTGTCTTTTATAAGGTGACCTGGGAGCAGAAACACACTGACCTCTACTGCCCTTCTGGTTCTTACTCCTCTTCTCTCAAAGAGGTCTGCTGTGCTGCCCTCCTGCTTCCTGAGCTGTATTTCTTCTTTCTGTCCTTCCCATTTAAAGGAAATTCCACTTTTTTTTTTTCCCTAGTCACACAACTTAGTATATTGGTTTTGTGGGTTCTCCAATTATTTCGTAAGTTAACAAATAATAATCTTCTGTATTATACTTGGTCTTCCTTGACCCTTAATGGTTTTGCCTAGAAGATACGCTTAGTATCTTTAATTAAAATGTCTTTTAAGAACTACAATTAAAAAGCACTGAGATGCTGTGGGGACAGGGGTTCTGTGATAAAAGCTGGCTTGCACACCTGTGCATCCCAAACAATACCCTGTCCCAGGCCCACCTGCACAAGGCCAGAGGAGCACCAGGAGCAGGCAGGAACCCAAGTTCAGGACTCAGAGAAGGGTCATCCTGTCCAGGCTTGTCCTGGGGCTGTTCCTGGAGAGCCTCAGCCCTCCTGGCCAGGTGGGAAACCCATCAAGACCAGTCAGCACAAGAGCACCTTCTGGACTGAAGGGGATGTGTAGAGGGGTGTCGGGGGGAAGAGTATCTTGGAACTGCTCACAGTGGGCTCTGGCAGGGTATGAGCTGGAAGTGTGTGTGGTGCCTACAGCAGGGAGGTGGTCGTGGCCCCAGGCCTGCTGGAGTTCAGGAGCCATTTGGACAGTGCTCTCAAGCACATTGTGTCATTCTTGTGGTGGTCCTGTGCAGGACCTGGAATTGGACTCGATGTTCCAACTCAGGATATTCTAGGAAGAGCTAAGTGTCTCTGGAAGGTGACTTTCTATGAGATCCCCTTACCTCTGTAAGAGAATGGGCCGCTGGGTAAGTTCTGTGTCATGGGGAATCAGGACATTCAGAAGTGTTCTGGGGACTTGCCTCAACACTATCAAATCATAAAAATAATTGTCTTTTTATGGGGCTGCCTCTATTTGCAAAGTTAGCTCAGCAAGAATGATCTGAAGTTGCAAAGAACCCAAGCTGTGCTGAGCCTCTAATCGTGAGCCATTAGCCCTCTGTCTTAAATCCTTGTGTTGGCAGGAGTTAATGCAATTAAAATCATGCTTGGTATTAATAACTGAAATTTTGTTACAAACAGCTGCCATCAGGTCCCAGGAAAGGGAGCACTGGGTTAATGTTCTTTATGCTGATGGTGATGAGGCCCTGGCACAGGTTGCCCAGAGAAGCTGTGGCTGCCCCATCCCTGGAAGTGTCCAAGGCCAGGTTGGACGGGGCTTGGAGCAACGTGAGCCAGTGGAAGGTGTCCCTGCCCATGGCAGGGAGTTGGAATGAGCTGAGCTTTAGGGTCTCTTCCAACCCAGACCATTCTGTGATTCTGGGCACAAACACAGCTCCTGGCTGGCAGTAATAGAACTGCTTTCAGCAGCCATCCCTCCAAACACTAACATGCTTTTGGTGTTGTCCTTTCGAGTCGCTCATCCTTCTCACATGGATTTCCTGTGACCAGAACTTGAGCTTCAGCCTTGATGCAAGTCTGGCTCAAGGGTGGTTGGCTGCTGTGACTGTCTTGGGTCAGCTCCCAGCCAGGAAGAGCTGGAAGCCAAGCTCATGGTATTCTGTCACCACACACCACGGATTAACCCCTGCAACTCCCATAGGGTTACTGCTGGTGTGACCTTCTCGGTGTAATTGTTTTGATATTAGAATGCTTTTACTGTGGGCCCTTCATTTTATACTCAGTTAGTAGTGTACATTTAAAGGGTTTGGGTTTTTTCACCTCCACTCATGAAAGCTTAGAAAGATTAGAGAGTCTTCACTAGCCTTGGTTCTGGGGAAGGAGATACTGTCAGTGTGTGTATTCTCTGAGAAAACTGCTTTTTCTGTAGTTTTTTTTTTTTCCTCTGAAGTGATTATGGATTACAAACGTGGTGGTTTAGTTTGTTGGGGTTTTTTTCCAATCCCTGTCTGTAATCCTATCTTGTTCCATATTCCTGTAATTGCTTATTTTTGCTTTCTCTTTAAAAGAAAGGGAAGGTTGCAAGCACTAGGGGACAGGTTTGGCTGCTCTCCCAGGAGCACATGGAGTCAGCTGCCAAAAGCTCCAAGTGTGGCAGCAGACCAGAAATGTCACAGGAGACATGGACCCAGGAATGGGGATGCACCACCAGCTGTATCTTCTCAGAGATCCATTGTTTGGGTATTTTCATTCAGAATTGTTATGCTTGGTGAGGGAGGTCAAATGAGCCATCTACTATTTTTAACTTTGAAAATGCCATTGAGTTAAATGAGGTTCTTGTGAAATGGTTTCTGGTTTTTGTGGTTTTGGACTGTTAAGAGCAGTCATTCTGAAGCTATTGGAAATGCACTTATTCTTGAAAAGCAGAAAATTAAATGGCTGATAACTGAAATGCACTGCCCAAGATGAGGAGCAGTTTTTTAGCATGGCTTCAACACATTTATATGGAATTGTATCTAGCTGAATGATTGCCAGAGTTAAGATTGCAGAATTCCTGATGTAACCCACTCCAGATTTCCATGTATGGAAAGGACTGTTAGAGTATGGTAACACACACCCTGTCTTACATAAAGCATATAAAGGATCAAGTTCTTAAAATGCAGCAATTTCTTTAAGAGGACAAGATTTTTTCTGTAATAAGAGATTCTATATTTCACTCAAAATCAACAGGGATGTATTTGCTTGATATTTAGAATGACCTTTTTATTTGTTGTTGGAAGGATAATAAATATGGAAAGATTGTGTGCCAAGGGGAAACTTCTGGGAAGTTGTAAATGACTGAATGGTGATTAAATTAGAAGCCCTTTGTCAAACTTCTAACAGCAACAAATGTGCATGTAGAATGAAAAGATGCTTTCCTAAGCATTTCTATGAGGTACTCATTAATACCAGTTTATGAGGTTAAAATACATGCTTGGTAATTACTCCTTCATTGAACTTTAGAGCACTGTGCTTTTTTTAGTTATTAATTCTCAAAATAATTTGTTGGAAAAGCGAAGATGTCCCCCCGCCCTCCTAAGAAATAAAAAGGGAAATACCCAACGAAAAATGTAATGGGATTTACTGATGGGATGGGATAAAACGTAACTGTTCAGTGAGGGGGGGATGGGATGGGATGCTCACTGAAAGTGGTTGGTGAGTGCAGTAGGTACTGGAGGTAGAAGCCTTTTTTGACTCTTCCATCATTCCAAATACTGGAGATACCAAGCTTTGCTTCAGGTGTGTTGCAGCTCTGCTTTGTGCAGGTTGTTGCATGAAGGGGCAGGGTGTGTGGATGTGAATGTGTCCCGTTTGCTTTGGTACGTGCAGCACACGAGAGCGCTGCACAGAGAGCATGGAGCATGGATGGCAAAGCTCCATGTTCTTCCCTTGTGTTGGGTCACTGCCACATGACATGCCTGTCATGGTTATTTTGATCACAGACACCTCGTCAGCATCAGAAGATGAGGGCTCGTTACGGCGGCAAGGGCGGATCAGCTCCACTCCGTTCCAGAGCCATTCCAACGTAGAGCCCTGGCTTAACCGGGTCATTCAGGGCTCCTCCACCTCATCCTCTGCATCCTCCACCTCATCCCATCCTGGAGGGAAACCTGCTGCTTCCAATACCGCTCCTGCCACCGCTGCTGCCACTGTGCTTGCAGATCTCATGGCACACACCCAGATAGGTCAGTAAACCTGCCTGTGTGCTTGCAATAAAATCAGATTACGAGCCCCAAAGCAGGGCTAAACACAAAGGTCTTCACCAGGAGATACCTGTCAATAGCCCTAAAATGTGCAGTTCACAGATCAGGTATGTATGGTGTGTATGAATTCCATTTAACCCCAAAGTTGTTCATGAGATCTGAATGTGCATTCTTCTTGGTAAAATGCTTGATTTACCAGGAAACTGAGGTTCAATTTGACTAGATTCCAAAGCAGAATTTCAAAGGAATGCTGGTTTGGGTGCATGCTTTGCAGTCGGTGTGTATTTACCCTAAAGAGTGTCAGGTTGTGCATTTCAGACATGATTCAGTTGGTAAATACCTAAAAGATTAGAAAAACACCCAGAATTTTGGGAAAGTTACGAAATCAGAGGTACTGATTGCTAGGGGAATTTTTCCTGTTTGTACAAAACACCCTTTAAAGAAACCCAAATTTTCATATTCCTATTTCCAAGCTTATTTATGAGAAATTTGCAGTGTGGCACTGGTGGATGTAAGGAAGATGGAATACGTCAACACTTTTCTTTGAGCCGTTCTGGATTTCACATTATGGATTAAAAGGAATCATGTTTATCTCCTTAAAATTGCAAAACTTCCCCATCTTAACTGGATTGATGAAATTCTTAATATATGTGTAAAAAAATTGAAAGATACAGAAAATGTAGCATGGCATCCTGTTACATCTGATGCCTCAGGCTGGATAAATACACATCAAATTTCACAACATCAGGACTGTTTAATCAACAACATTGTACGCAAAATCAAGGCCTTATTAAGAGTTCAGAGTCCAGCATTGAAGCAGCTGAATGTTGGACTGTGTTCAGGTTTGAAATTTCATTAGTGGGGAATAAATAAGCAATTATAGTGTCTATCAGAAAGGAAGCTCAGGAATCATTAAGAGCTGATCTACTGAAAATGTTCATAAAGGTAACATTTCCAGTGCCTTTGCCAAAAAAATATAGAGATGCCCTTTGGCATAAAGAAGTGTCTTCCTCATTTCTGGAATGCTTGCCTTGTTCCATCAGTTTCCATTCC
Source organism: Margarornis squamiger (assembly GCA_035222235.1). Taxonomy (NCBI): domain Eukaryota; kingdom Metazoa; phylum Chordata; class Aves; order Passeriformes; family Furnariidae; genus Margarornis; species Margarornis squamiger. The sequence goes on from JAWWTY010000002.1 coordinate 1,378,392, forward strand.
TAGCTTGGTAACATTCATGCATGGCCAATATCAGTTCAGTTGGGACATTTTTCCTGTCTCTTTGTAGTCTTCCTTGCTCACAAGAATATGAAAACTCAGTCATTTCTTACACTGCAAACCTTTTTGATTCTCCATAAATACCCACATATTTTCCCAAAGGGGCTTTGATTTGTCCTAGAGCAGAGAAGAAGAGTTAATTTATTTTTTTCAGATGATGTGCTGACATCAGGAATCTAAAAGGCATCTTACATATTTTAATTACTATGCCCTACAGAAATATTCCGTATTTTGGTTGTATACTGAATAGCTAGTCACAATTTTGAGATGCTGGAGAGTTTAAATTTAGCAGCTTGTTCCCTTGCAGCTCATCCTCTTCAGTGAGCTCAGACTAAGTGCCCAGGCAGTAAACTGCAGTGCTGGAAGTGCAAAGTTACACAATTTGATGGAGTCACATAGGAAAGTGCATTATTTTTAAGCTGTTTTGTCTTTCATTTACAGCAGCAAGAGCAACATCTACATGTTGTTTGGGTGTTGGGTTTTTTTTTTCCACTTCAGTGTAATTTTCTTTCTTAAATTAATAAGGCTGGCAGTATGTCTTGGTTTTTTCCAAGGTCACCATCTCAACTGTGGAGTATTTCCCACCTTAGCTCTTAGAGTAACTGGAAATAGAGATTATTGTGGCTTTTAATTCTCTGTCACATCCCACGTGTTCTTTCTTGGGATGCTGCTCTCTTGCATTTATCTGTCTTCTCATCACTAATGAAAAGGTCTGAATCTGATTACCTGTTTTTTCCTGAAGTCACAATCCACTCACCCTTTTATTTTTTGACTCCTCACCTGCCTCTTTCCTTGCTGTGCCACAGCATCTCTGGATGATACAGGCTAATTGCACGGGGTCTCATGGGCATTCTGTAATAAAATGCCCAAAGAATTAACCAGTTTAATGTGATTTTTATCTGAGCATGAATCCTGTAAATTGAACTTGTTCCCTCTCTGTACAGAAGAGATTGACAGAAAACACTGTCTGTCCATAGAGGGCTTGTCAGGTGAGAAGTGGGGATTTGGGAGGAACCCGGAACACTTGGCTCTGTGGCCTTTTCTTTGGCTGAGTTGTATTCTGCAGGAATTCCATGGTTTGGGACTTTGGGAAAGCTGAGGGGGGAAAAAAAAAAACTCCAAAAATATATAGAACAGAGTGAGAGAGTTTCAGATGTATATTTGGGCTCTCTGTAGGTCCTGTTGTACAGGTCAGGTGTACACACAGTTGTCACCCTTGTGGTTCCTAATTCCAGGGCGTTTGTCCGAGGGGTGAAGTGACGCTTTGTCCTTTGTGTACCTTACCCTCATGAAAGGAATTTGGGCTTCTTGCTTAGTGGTGTCTGCAATACAGACATTGGCATTGCAGTGAGGGATGGGAATGGAGTTAAATTTGTCTCCTGGTGATGCCTCTAAAACCTTTTAGGGCCAGACTGGTTGAAATATGGGAGCTGTTTTAGTGCTGATCACTGCCTCAGAGTGGGGGATAATGTGTGTATTTCACAGCACTGCCTGAGTCTCCCTGTGCCTGGAGTTCTTCCAGTAGGATTTGGGACATGCTGAGGTGCAGCTTCTCCAGCTCTTCCCTGCTGCGTTCCTGTTTTCACTCATCAGGATTCTGAAGTTTCCAAGCCTCCAATTCTTGTTGTCTTTTGTTCAAACACTTCTCACAAGTACTGCCATTTCCTAACCTGCTCCCTTCAAAGCCATTCCATGATGTAGGTTATAGTTTTGGGATGATGATAGCAACTTTTTACACGGGCAGTTGGTGGTAGGGTAAGGGGGAATGGTTTTAAACTCAAAGAGAAGAGAGTTATAGGTTAGATATTAGGAAGGAATCCTTCCCCGGGAGATGGGGAGGGGCTGGGATGGAATTCCCTGAGAAGCTGTGGTTGCCCCATCCCTGGAAGTGTCCAAGGCCAGGTTGGAGCAACCTGGGCTAGCAAAGGTGTCTCTGCCCATGACATTGGGTTAGAATGAGGCTTTGAGATCCCTTCCAACCCAGACCAGTCTGTGATTCTGTGACATTCCCTAAGCATTTCTCTACACCCAGGACACAGGGCACAGCTCCAAGCAAAGCAGGCTTTTGCCTCCAGGTTGTGACAGTGTGAGTACACGAGGATTTGGGAAATGCCCAGCTGTAAGAAGCAACCTGAACTATATTAATTCGTCAGAAAACCTGATGAGCTCCCATATCTGTCTTGCATTCCTCCAGAGAACCACTGTGCTCCCCCAGACGTGACCACTGGCCTGGTGGGACATCTGCACCACGAGCGCCCACAGGTAGCGTCGGTGCGAGGAGTGCCCAGAGGCTACAACAGCAGCATCTTGGAAACTGCAGATGGTGATTGCATTATAAACCTCCTTTTTGATATGTGCATATTCATCTTATTGCCTCAGAGCTTTAAATTTCGATAGATATCAAAACACCTACCTGGTTTTATTTAATTTAAAATGAATCTATCAAATACGCAAATGGGAATCGGCATTCGACAAGGTTTTGTGTTGTGACTATTTTTAGGTAAATTTTAAAATATTGAAAGATTATTTCTTTCCCAAGCATTCTAATGCTTGCAGAATGGAATGAAAGTGAAGATGTAGCAAATAACCTAGACTTCTGGAGAAAAGAGCTTTCTTCATGTTTCTGTTGGAATCTCATGAAGGGCTCAGTGGTTTGAAAAGCGAAAATAAAGTGTGAGAAGGTAACAGGTAGCCAGGGAACAGCATTGTTTGAAAACAAATAAAGGGTTTTTCTTCCAAACAAGGTGTTCATCCTGAACTTGTCCATGTGAAAGCTGTTTGTTTAACGTGTTTGTTAGTAATGTGGCAAATAACAAATCTTTTCCATTTGACAGGTGTCCCAGTGAATAGCAGAGTGTCCTCTAAAATCCAGCAGCTGCTTAATACCTTGAAAAGACCAAAGCGCCCACCTTTGAAAGAGTTTTTTGTGGATGATTTTGAAGAACTGCTAGAAGGTTAGTTCTCTTTCAAATACACTTTTCACTCTTTGTGCAAGACCCAACTTATACTTCATAGCAAGTGTTGGTTTCTTTTTCTCTTCCCAATAGAAAACAGATCATGGTAGAGTTGTCACAGTGAACAGAGGAAGGTCAGATGTTATCACAAGTGAAAGATAATTTCAACTCAACCCTCCTACTCAGTGTGAGATTTCTGAGCCACTGCCACTAGATTCCCTCCACTATTGGTTTGATGGTTTAAGACAAGACATTACTGTGATTTTAGTCTTTGTCTGAAGTTTCTTCAAGTAGGGTTAGGTGGACATCCACTGAGGTGGAGAACATTGAGGTCATTGTGGAGAGCATGGCTTGGAACCATTAATTTTGCTTACTGCCTGGTTTGGGTGTTAGCTGACTCCAACCAGGGTTGTTAATTAAGATCTTTCTCCACTTTCTGGAGCAGCTTGGAGCAGGACTTTAAGAAAAGGCCTTTCTTTAAAATTATATATTGTTGTAGAAGTATAGTGCCATTTTTCATTACCTGTTGGGAATTCAGTGCAGCAAAAATCAATGTCCAGATGTCTCTGAAGCCATTATCTCTGATAACCCTTCTTGATTTAGTGGAGGCTCTGGCTGAAAGAGATGTGGAGAGCAAGCAGCAGAAAATAGCAGCTTTCCAAAGTAGGCAGAAATTAAGTAGAGATTCAAATTCTGGTCCTTTGATAATGTGGATTCAGAACTCTGAAGTGATGGTCATTGCTTTTTTGGGAAGCCAGCAGATGATTAGCATAGCGTCATCATAAAGCAGGGAAGTAATGATAGCTGTGAGGAAGAGGAAAACTGGTTCATGGAACAGTCTGTAAAGTGCAACTTACTGATGTTTGCTGTACTCTGGTTTTAGTGCAACAGCCTGACCCAAATCAACCAAAGCCTGAAGGACATCAAATGAATGTACTTAAAGGGGAACCCTTAGGGGTTGTGACCAACTGGCCACCCTCTCTGCTGGCTGCCCTGCAGCGCTGGGGGACCACCCAGCCCAAAGCCCCGTGTCTGACAGCGTTGGACACCACTGGGAAAGCCATTTACACCCTTACCTATGGTATGTGTGGGTGCTGACTTCGAGGAGGGGGAAGGTGTCCTTGTGGGGTAACAGTGCTCGTCACAGATTGCTCTTGGAATGCAAATTATCAGCTCTTTGTTTGTGAAAAACAGTTTTAATGAAGTTAAGGAGGGGGAGAGGTTTATGGTATTAATTCTTTGCAAGTGGCTGTTTGTAAATCTCAAAGAATTGTGGGGTGTTTTTTTGGGAAAAGAACGCTAAAAACAGAGCACTGGTGTAAACCGGGAGGAGGAAACAGATGGCTAATAATGCACTCTTCAGATTCCTGGAGCAGACATTCCATTTTAGCCTCTTGGACATCCTTATAGAGAAGACTCATGCTTCAGGAGCACATTCAGGGGCATGCTGGGGCAGTGTAACTTGCCTGTATCAGTGAACTAGAAGTATTACAGTAAATTGCATTTTTTCTAGAAGATAGGTGTGTCCTTCAGGACAGCTCCTGCATCATTTCATTGTATAGTTTGTTAGAATGTTAAACTTTGTTGTTTGCATTCTTACAGATGAAGGAAATGCAGCTGAACAGCTGCATTAGTTCAATTACTCTACAGTGGAGCTTTGAGAGTAGTTTAGTGCATCGTGTTTAATTTTACACTAAAAAAAAAAAAGAAAAAGGTAAACTTGAAAGAAACCAACCTCTGAATTGTACTTGGACTCTGCCAACTGTTCTGCTGCAGCCATCATGGTTACAGCGTGTATGAGGCAATGAGATTTGTCAGTTAAATGCTAGAATTTTAATTTCTCTTTCTTAATTTCTTTTTTTTGTTGTTCTTTAGGCAAGCTGTGGAGTCGAAGCTTGAAGTTGGCCTATACCCTGCTGAACAAGCTAACCACTAAGAATGAACCCCTGCTGAAGCCTGGAGACAGGGTAGGCTGCTGTTGGAAGTTGTCCCTATGGATGGAATAGTGAGGAACAGCTTTAGCTGAAGAGAACCTTGTAATAATGTATTGTAATAACATAACGTGAAATAATCATTTCTGTGGCTAGTAATAATACGTTGTCCCAATATTTAGTATTTCTGTTCCTAGTTATAGATGAACCTGGGCATTCTTGTGAAGGTTTTGTTCCGCAAATTTAAAAGCAGCCTCTCTTCTCTGGCAAATGATGGAAAATCACATCTCCTCTTATTTTAATGTATTTTGTAGGTAGCTCTCGTATTTCCTAACAGTGATCCAGTTATGTTTATGGTGGCATTTTATGGCTGTCTCCTGGCAGAACTTATTCCTGTCCCAATAGAAGTTCCACTCACAAGAAAGGTAGGCAAACATCCAACATTTTTATGGTTTGGTAAATAAATAAAGTGTTTGTCTTGGGAGAGTGTCTAAATCCTACAGACCTTGCATGGGAACCCTCCCAGGGCCTGCATGTTTGAAAGCATCGACTGAACTGCTCGGTGTACATTCTCTGCTTGGAATTATATTTAGTATCTAGTTAGGGAAAGGGGGGAGATAATACTAATATACTACTATTAATAATAGTATTAGGTATTTTAGGATACCTAATCTTAGAAATTATTTTAATTCATTATTTTTGAAAATGTGCAGAAGTATTTCTCAAAATGTATCACAGACACATCTTTTCAGCTCTCATGCTGAGGAATGAGGCAGGCAGAGACACCACAGTTAACTGAAAATACAGCTACAATCCCACACTCATTTTGGTTATTAGGAAAGAGCTGAAGCTACAGGCTCTGCCCCTCAGTGTGCCAGGACTCAGAAACTGCATCAAAGCAGGTTCCTGTTTCACCAGAACTCTTAAACATCCCTGCTGGGTTGAAGAGGGACGCACAACCATTGCTTCTGACACTGCTCTCCTTGCCAGAGCTGCTGCCAAAATCTTAGCTGGCAATAAGCAAAGCCAAGCCTTCTCAGTCCTTTGTCTTCCATAAAAGGTCTTATGTGACAGATGTTTGTTTTTTCCTGTGATATAAATTGACTTAATGTTTTCTAAACATGGAGAAATTCCAGTAAACTGTACAAAAAGCTTTGGTATTTGTAATTTTGCTGTAACTTGGTTTCTCTGTAGGATGCTGGCAGTCAGCAGATTGGGTTTCTTTTGGGCAGCTGTGGAGTAACCCTGGCTTTAACCACTGATGCCTGTCAGAAAGGCCTCCCTAAAGCTCAGACTGGTGAAGTGGTGACATTCAAAGGTGTGGTTTTATTTTTTATGGCATGAAAAGCAATCATATTCATTGTTGCTGTCCAACAACAGTTTTGGGGTTTGCTTGTGTGGGTTTACACATAAAGCATTCATTGTCACAACAGTACTTCTTGCTGCTTCCTTCTCTAGGGCAGGGGTGGTTCCAACCTCTGCTTGCTTGCTGTTGTTACCCCTGAATCCTGGGGGGAAAAGCCCTGGTTTTTGGAACTGTGAGGACAGGAACTTTTCTCTTTCTTTGCAGGCTGGCCTCGTCTCATTTGGTTTGTGATTGATGGGAAGCATCTGGCAAAACCAACCAAGGACTGGCATCCACAAGTCCGGGATGCCAGCACTGAGATTGCTTATATTGAGGTGATTTACTGCAATATGCCTAATTTTTATGGTTGCTCTGTTGTAGTTCATGTGACGTTTTCTTCCTTTAGTCTCTTGGTACAATAAAGAGATGACTAGGATAATTTCAACTGTAAAACAAGAATGTTTCCCTCCAGGCTGCCAGGCAAGCTGTCATTTGAGTGGCTGTGTGGAACTAGGTTGAAGACTGGGGTTAATCAGCATTTTAGGATCCCTGGGACAATTTATTTAATTGGAGTAGAGAAACAGATTTCATATGATATTGGTGTATTCTCTGAACATCAGTGTATTTATATGCTAGCTTTTTGACTTTTTAAAAAAGCTTGCTTTGTTTTTATACTCAAACGAGCTTTCAGTTCACAGCTGTAAATTTCCCCGATTTTGTTGTTAATCTAATGCTTGTGTACACTTTCTCTTCTCAGTACAAAACAAGCAAAGAGGGCAGCACGGTGGGCATCACCATCTCTCATGCTTCCATGCTGGCACACTGTCATGCACTGACTCAGGCGTGTGGTTATTCAGAAGGTAAGTTAGATAGGTGTAACTTTGAGTTTTCAGACCATTTATGTTGCAAAACCACGTTCACTGTCTGCAAAGGACTGTAGATAAACTGCAGTGGCTTTAACTGCAAAGGAAAAGCCAAGTTTCCTCATTCATGATGGGTGTGATGTGTGAAAGAGAGTAAGCCACTTGTGAAATCATAATCAAGGAGGGGATCTTCCTCTTAGCTGATCATGTCCCACCAAAGAACATCTCCATAGGGATGTGAATATGGTGGGAGAGCTGCTTGTTGTCAGTCATTCTCCCGGTGGACAGCCAGGAACTGCACTTGGTTTTGACCATCTGCACCAGCATTGAACAGCAACTTCCCTGCATACCTCCATCCTGTATCAGTGGTGAGCAAGTTTCACCCAATGAATACAGAATATCCCTTGAAAATCAGCTTGAATCTTTGAGTCTTGTTTTTAAAATCACGTAAGATACTCAAATTTTTCAGGGAAAATATTGAAGAAAATTTAGTACAACCATGGTAATATTTCTCACTGAGTTTAATTCTTTCAAATATAGATGAACTGTTCCGTTCAGCTGAAGAAGTTTGCTTCCAAACTAAATTTTTGGTATGCATAGTTCATTAGCAGATACTGCAAGCACATGGAAGGGGTTTTATAGTGAATCAGGGTCTTAAATACTGTGTAATAATCTAATGTGTAATCATAATTCAAAGATGATTGCTGTAAGTAAAGCAAGCCACTTGGAGCTTTATCAGCCTGTTTGTTGCAGGCAAACAGACATGGCAGCAGAGCTTTGGTTCTTAGCAGTGGTGGAAGTTTCAGAGTGGCTTTAGCAAATATTTTGAATTCTTAAGCATTCTTATAAATACACTTTTTAAATCTGGGATTTCTGTCCTTCGCTTTCAGCTGAAACACTGACAAATGTCTTGGATTTCAAAAGAGATGCTGGCCTTTGGCATGGAGTGTTAACAGTGAGTATTGGAAGCAATTAAAAAAACTGCAGCAAGCTGGGGGAGTGCACTGCTCTCAGAATGAGGCCATGAGCTCATCAACTCTCTCAAACAATTTCTGTGTTTCTATATTTATATTTTTCAGAATAAAGTGTTACTTTTTCAGTAACTTGTGTAGCTCATGTTTTCATGGAGTACACACACAGTTCTCACTACCATTTAGCTGTGAGAGTTATGCTGTAGCTGTGATGATGGGGATTTTTTTAAGCATTGGTACATGTATAATACTCAGTATAAAATACTGTGTATTTTTGAGCCATTTGAAAGTTTAAATTTTATTCTTTTTCTCATAGAGCGTTATGAACAGGATGCATGTCATCAGTATTCCCTATGCATTGATGAAGGTTAATCCACTTTCCTGGATACAGAAAGTCTGCTCATACAAAGGTAACCTAAAAGTATTTTTACTTCACCCATCTTTGGGGATTATTTAAAAGCAAATGAAATTGTTTGTGTAAAATGGCACTGAGTCTCCATTTCAGGATTCTGTGTGCTGATAGTTTCACTGATGGTGGCTTCTTCTGAGAGGACTCTAAAGAAATTCAGTACTTGCATTTAAAAGAAACATTTAAAGTCTATAATGAAGCCCATCTGGAGACATGGAGTACACACACTGAATATTTGGCGTTTGTATTTGTTTTCTACGTGTGTAATTCGTTTCATAAATTCTTGTAAATACACAGGAATACTTAGATACTTTTATAAGTGATCTTTATTCTGTCCTGCACATGCAGCATGATTATTTTTTGCTTTCCAGCCCGTGTAGCAGTAGTGAAATCCCGTGATATGCACTGGTCACTTTTGGCTCAGAGGGATCAGAGGGATGTCAGCCTGAGCTCCTTACGGATGTTAATAGTGGCAGATGGAGCCAATCCATGTGAGTGTGGATCTGTTTCCTGAGGGTCAGACTTGCCAAGGTTCTCTTTGTTGCAAGCCCTTTGTCAGAGCTGGTGCTTGGGAAGTTGAGCAATTCTGTAGTAAAATACTGGTTTTGTGCCAGTGATGCCACTGCTTTTTCATTGCTGTTGGCACTTCTTGGCTATATTTAGCTCTGTAAATTAAATTTTGAACTTCATGTTTTAATTAGTGTTATATTCTTACATGAATTGACATGAACTGATACCTAGTTGATCTGTAGATAGAGGTGTAATCCATTTTGGGCCAAGTGCTGAAGGCCAGGTAGGGGTGGGAAGTTGAAGGTATGTCAGAAGCATTTGATGTTTGATTTTAAATGCTGTGACCTCTGTAAGAGACAACCAGATAGGAGCTATATAAGAAGTTGACATACAGTTACCCTTAGGGACAAAGTGTTCTGATCCCTAAAGGACTTTCCATGGTGGGAAGCGTTAGTGCTGCCAAAGAAGGAGGATGCAATTGGGAATTTCATTCAGTGAATTAGTTGTTAGTCACTGGGAGTTCTTTTTCCAAATCTAATAATAGGCTGGAATGTCTTTCAGACAATTTGAGAGTATATTGGTTTTGTATATGAATTTATAGCTGAGCTGAGAGTGAGCACAGACTTTGAATTCCTGTAGCAAAAGCTTTCCTGCCCGTGGCAAAAGATTTCCAATGGTGTGATTGTTCTTTTTAGGGTCAATATCTTCCTGTGACGCATTCCTGAATGTATTTCAGTCCAGAGGGCTGAGACCAGAAGTGATCTGCCCCTGTGCTAGTTCTGCTGAGGCATTAACAGTTGCAATTCGCAGGTAATTCCCTTTGCTGAGAAGTGAACTGAAGCTTTTCTTGATTATCAAAATGTGCCACAGAATGGTTTGGGTAGGAAGGAGTTTTCGTCCCCCCTGCCATGGGCAGGGACACCTTCCACTAGCCCAGGTTGCTCCAGCCTGGCCTGGAACACTTCCAGAGCTAGGGAATCTGGTGTTTTCTTTAAAAAGTTTAGTATTTTCTGGGAGTAGTCAGGCATAAGGTGTGGTTTTTTTCATGGTTTGGGAAAGCCAGGTCTCATCCTCACTGAAGTTGCTGAAGGACCTTTTAAAATGCTCTCAAAATAAGCTTTACTTTTTTGGGAGGAAGAAGAATGCTGAATCTTCAATTAATTGATTCTTTGCAATGCCTTTTAAACAGGGGACTAAACAAAAAGAAATATTTGTAACTGGTCTGAAAAATACCATGGGATTTCTGTAGATACCAAGGGAAGCTCTGAAAAAAGGGAAATACTTTGATTATTAATAGGCCTATGGATGGAATATGCTGGAATTTTTTGGGAGTGGTTCTGATCAAAATGTGCTTTTTCAGAAAATCGATTTCAAGAAAACTAGAAACAAAAATATTTGAGATTCTGGAGAGTTTTATTCTAGTTTTTTTTTTTTAATCTAGTTACAATATATTACCAGTCTTGAACTCTTGTTTGTTTAGAGTAAGAAACCATTATTTCTCTTTACCTTACCAAGCCTGAGAGACTGGCACAGTATTTTTGGTGACCATAAGACCATTTCTCTGTTGATCCATATGTGACTGGACTTTCTGTTTCCCAGACCTCCTGAGCTGGGTGGACCCCCTCCAGGAAAAGCAGTGTTATCCATGAATTGCCTGAGTTTTGGTGTGATCAGAGTGGATACAGAGGAGAAGCTGTCGGTGTTAACTGTGCAGGATGTTGGTCAGATTATGCCTGGAGGTAGGAAAGCATTTCTTGTAGGTTTAAGCATATTCCACATAAGTTATCTTTGCTATTATACTTGTTCTGATGGAATAAATAAAAGTGTTAAACACCTTTAAGGTAATATGACTTATGTTTTGACACATTACCTGAACATATGATGACCAAGTGCTGTCTCAGCTGGATTTTTCAACTTTTCCCTTAGGGATTAATCCACAGTAAATCTGAATGACCCTAAATGTTGGGATGGGTACATGCTTTTGGCTGGTCTGCAGAGTTGTTTTGCTTTGTTGGTGCTGTCTGACCTACACCTATATAGTAACATACAGAGGAACATAACAAAATATAAAGCATAGTAAGAACAGCTTTCATCCTGGCCTGTAGTCCCTGGAATGGAATGGAGGGGAATAGAAAAGAATATTTCAGTTGAAAGGGATCTCATCTGGAACCCCACGGAGGTGACGGAACAACTAATTCTGGAAACCATTTTCTCATGCCCGTGGAGGACAAGAAAGTAACCAGTGAAAGTGCAAGAGATCACCATGGATTCACCAAGGAGAAGTCAGTTTGCCAGGGCAGGCCAGTGGGAATGCAGCCATTGAGGAAAATGACTGGGTATTTTTGGGTGGCCTCAGTGTGAAACCATAAGTGCAGGGAAAAAAAGGGTATGGTGACCCAATGACTTACTGGCTTCTGAATTGCTTCACCTGACCCTTCAAACTGAGGGTGTCAAACTTGTCTGCAAAGACCCTGAAGACATTCAGCTGTGACTGTCTGTGCAAGCTGCATCTGATGCCTACACGGAGGAATATGGTGTCAGTGGAGATGTCACTTGGTTCTTGAGTGGCTTCTCTCAGGTTTGTTTTTTTTTCCAGCCTAATCAATTCTCCGGTTCTGTGACTGGCATCTGCATCTCAACAGAGTGGTGATATTTCTGTATGGACAGCTACTGCTGTCTGGTTTGAGTGTCCTCACTGCTGGTGTCCCCTTGAAACCCCACTGAAATTCAGCTCTGCTCCCAGTCTTCTGGTTAGGTTATAGGTTAGTCACAGGGACATGGAGGGAGTGAGTCTTCGTCCCCTTCAGGTAGCCATTGGTGTACTGACTGAGCTTAAGTTCCTTGTTGGGCCAGTTTCTGTTCAAAAAAAGTGGTATTTGATGCAGGATTGATTGACGTCTTTCTTTGGATTAGTTTATCCCATGGAGATGCTTCTGGCTTCGCTGTAGGCTTTGTCTCTAGGCAAGTGTGCTTGACTACACTAAAGCACAAAGCAGCCTACAGCTGCTTTCCTATTCAACTGTTAGAGTTGTAAGTCCCCTTGGTTAATCTTCCAGAGAGCATCTGCTCAGTGGCAGGTTAAACTCTGCCTTAGGATGCTGGAAGAGTTCCCTGTTGCTTGTGGGTAAGCAATTTCCCCTCACAATGAGTCGTTAATGAAAAACACACCCCTGTCCTTGTGAAGTGTCTCATGAGCAGTGAGAGGGGGTCTGTGTCAAAACCCTTCTCCTTTGTCAAATTCCTTGGAGCATTGTCTGGCAAATCCAAGGGACCCTTCTGGATTAGGGTGCCAGTGACAGGCAGCAACAACACCACTGTAACTTTGTGTGAGTAAGAAGTGTTGAGTGACTTGTGTGACTGTGAGAGGAGAACAGGTAAATGTGTGTCATTGAGTGCCTAGAGGTGATACAGCTTGTAATTGATGGCTGTTGCTATTACAAAATACAGTAGTAAGTGGCAAAACTACTTGCAGGTTAAGCAGAATTTGGGCAGCTTAATGAACTAACTTCTTAAAAACTCTGATTAGCATTGGGCTGTCAAAATCTGGGGCAGATTTGTTCTGATTTGTCCACATGATAAAAATTCCAGCAAAAGTTTCTCTGTTTCTTAAGTCAGGATACACATGATAGAGTTCATTCTAGTTCGTAATGGATATCTCTGTTCCCTGTGATGGTCTCTTAAAATGATTTTCCAGAGTAGAAAGAAACCCAAAAGGCTAGCAGTTCCTTACAGGTGTGTGCCAAATGAAAAGGAATTAATGACTTAAGGAAACGAATGGCATATTGTCAAATGAGTCTGCATGTACATTCTAACAGTGGATATACTTGTGCCTGGTAAGATTGATGCTTTTTCCTCTGTGGTATTCATGGAGGGTGTGCCCTGTGCATTCTGGCTTGGTGTTTGGCATACAGGAGAGAACATACCACCACCTGGTCACTGATGACTGACAAGTCATGCTCTTCATCTGCTTTTGGGTTTGTATTTTTTTCCCTTAGATTGCTGTGCCTTCACCAAAGGCCTGATTTGGGTCAGATACCATCCTTGAAGGCTTTGTTCCATCCTCTGATCCCCACTGAACTTGCAAGTGCTTACATGTCCTAGTCTTTCACATCCTCTGTGATGCAGGAGGCCACATTCCTGGATTTCATTTGGGAATGGTCAAGCTGTATGGTTTTCATCTCATTTCCTATGAAGATCCCAGGCGTGCTTTATTTGGGAACCTCCTGGTTAAAAGGTCATGGGTAAAGTGTCCACTTTCACCCTCATTTTCTTCAGATCTGTTTGTTCTGAGACACTGAGCCCACCTGCTCTGGGGATCTTCTTCAATGGACTCGTCAGCACCAGGGTCACGTCCTGTGTCACTGCTCTTTAACCCACAGGCCGCTCTTGATGCCACCATCCCTTCACATTCATTATCTACTAAGAATGCCCCTCACAGGAACCTCAAGGGAAGTGCATACATCCACAGAACAACCTTCCCTTCCAAGATAGCATGGGAATTCTTAGGAGGAAACCTAGTATGCATTCCCCTGGAATCTTCTGGAGGGATGACATTTTGCCTCACCTGTTGACCACCCCTGGCTATTCTGCATGGTTTCTGTCTGGGACTGGCATTGCTAAATTTGGCTTATAACAAGCTTCGGACTGGTAAAGATGGTAGGGAAAGTTCCAAACCTGTGTTCATCTGCCAGTTTTGTGCCTCCAATTGTCACATCAACTGGAATATGATTGCCATGTTATCTGTCATCTTGGAGGCATTTTATACCTTGTGCTTGAACCTGGATGTGATTGCTCAGGCTGTTCAGTTTGTCTCCCTGCTACTTCCCAGCTAATAATTCCCATTCTTTTACAGGGATCCTTCTCAGGTTCTTTCTTTGACAGGAGAGTAACACTCTCGAATCCAAAAGTTCTATATCCCTGTAGCTCCCAGTCACACTAAGGCTGGTTCTTACCAACAGTGCTGCTGCAGCAGCTGCTTTCTTATGCTCAAGCAGAAAACCTTGGGTTTGCACCAAATCCTGGGTTTCTGCAGGAACTTCTGCGTGTGCAGTGTCACATTCTGGACTGTGACTATATTTGCTACCTTTTCTACAAGTTCAAGGAGAATGTTTCCAATTTCTTAAATGTTGGGATGCTCACATTGTCTCCAGCCCAGGGATGTCTTGGATGTCATTGTTTCCTCTGTTTGTCTCAGCAAACATTTGCCCAGGTTCTGATAGTTACCACAATGAATCTTCACCACAGAGGAATCTGATTCCTTCATCTCAGTGCCTGATTTGTCGAAGGAGTTGTTACAGAACAACTTGGTGGATCTTTCAGTCTTTTTTCTTAAGTTGTGAGATAGCAGCACCTTTTTTTCCATTCAGTCCTTAGAATTTATTACAGTAATCAATCCCACTTGACTTGAGTCTGACACACAATGGCACAAGAGCCTGACTCTGCAGACAGCTTCTCTCGAGGCCTGTGCCAGTGGTACACTTAGGATGAGATGTTCTCTTCCAGTTTTAATGTCCTATCTTTGGATGCTTGTGTGACCATCTTTAGAATCCAGATTTATGTTCAACCCTACCTGGGAAGTTGCCTTGCTTTATGCCTATTGCCCTTTCCAAAGGAGCAGGAAAAAGATTCAGGTCCTTGGCATTTCACATCCCCACGTGCTGTTTCCCTCCAAGACAAGGTGTCTCAGGAAACCCTGCAAATACCTTCCACAATGTCTCAACGGCCATTTTATCCTGGTCTTTTAGTGTTTTTCTGAAGGCTTCATGCTTCTAGAAGAGAAGTTCTAACTAAAGACTGCAGTGCAAGGGTAGCTGTAGGGACCCACTGTGAAACACAAGAGAGCACTTTCTGACCCTCATCAGCACCTTCTGCTCTGCAGGCCCTGGCATTCTTCTTGCATTCCTGCTGTGCTAGTCTTGAAACACCTAAAGCTGAATCCAGGCTTTGGTGGGGCATTACTGTGGTCCTTTGCACAGCAGGATTCTCATCCTCTGCCAGGATGCTCCTTGGCAGGTTTAACTGCTGAGAGTCTCCATCTGTCAGAATGTACATGTGGACTCATTTGAAGAAAGAGAGCTTTCTTACCAGGAATCTGTGTCCTTCGTGACGTGCAGTCCACATGTACATTCCCGTCCCATCTGCTTTTCCCTTCTCTCTAATTCTTTTTCAGATGCAATGCTGTTGAGAGAGACTGAAATGGTGGTAGATGCACTCTCTTGTATGTCACACATGAAGCAGGAAAAGGAGGAGAAGCGAGAGTACAGGCTCCACAGATACTGCAGAAGGGCAGCCTTGCAGTGTAGCCTGGCAGGGCAGAATGTGCCTGCTGTTAGAATGTACCTGTAGACTACCTGTATCATACATTGGGTACTGGTAAGTATTTTGGTTTTTTTTAACTTGGTCAGAGTGATAGGATTGTCCTTGGGCTCCATGGATGGAGCATCAATGGGGGACTGCAGGCAAATCTGTTGGTTTTTCCATGTCTGTGAGTGTGCTGAGGGCTGTACGTTTGTGTATGCCCACCAATTGTTGTGCTTCCTCCTGTCCTTAGCACCTCTCTCTGCATCATTGCTTAAATGTTACACACAGAGTTCTGATACTCAAGTTATTTCCTGTAGTAATAAACTATTTCATCAGTTTCAATTTACCATTGAGTTTTAAACAGCTTTTTTCTCCTCAATTTTTCCTACTCTTAAATGGCCAAGTGTGGGGTTTTTTCATGACTTAACTGACAGTTCATACTGTTGAATTTAGTTCCAGCCTTCTAGTTCATACATATAATATTCAGCAACTGAAACTGTTACTGTGATTTGGACTTGGAGCTGTACCAGAATTTAAGTAGTATCTCCTTACTTGGTCACCCAAGGTTATCACTGCATAGTTCCAATTATTAATAAGTGCTAGTTGTTCTGACAGCTAGCTTTTATGAAACCAAGGTAATTTAGACATTGATCTGTTGTTAAGGTGAATGATTATCTCTCCACTTCAGACCTAAGATGTTGACAGCTTGAAAACCTCTCTTTGAAAATGTTCCCACACATCTGTTTTCCCAGCAGTTCTTGGTCCATGCTGGCAGCAGAGCTGGCTTCATCACATTTCTCTTGTATTGACCTGTGCAGACTTACTGATTTCTTTCTTAACCTTGAGTCTTAAGTGCTAAATCAAACTCCCTTGCTCCCTTGTGCCTTGGATTCCGCTGATGTGGGGGGCTGTGAAGCACTGTAAGAAAAGAACACTGCATTTATGAACTTAGCCTTGGAGGACACACAGCACAGGCTGTCCAAAAGCTACAGATGGCTCTCTTACGTGCTGTGTTTTTGCTGTGGCTGGTAGATAATTGATATTAAAATGTTGATCTATGTGTGTCAGCTGCTGGAGCACACTAACACCCTGATTCTGTGTCCTTCCTCCTTGCAGCCAACGTGTGTGTTGTGAAGGTGGATGGGACTCCTTACCTGTGTAAGGCTGATGAGGTTGGAGAGATCTGTGTGAATTCGGGAGCCACTGGGATGGCGTATTTTGGCCTCCTCGGAATCACCAAGAATGTATTTGAGGTTCGAATTCCCTTGTAAAGTGTAACTGTTACATTTCTGCTGTTCCTTCATGCAAACAGACTCACTTGTTTCTTAAATGTCCTTTCTTGGTGGTGTTTTTTGTCTGGTTTGGTTTGGGGTTTTGGTTTTGGTCTTGTTTTTTTTAATTAGGAAACCTTGGCTACATACACTTTGCTTCATTCCTAGAGTCATAACAAGAGATTCTGTCTCTTCTAGCCAAAAGTACCAAGCATCATCTGCAGTCAGTCAGCTGCTTCTATATTCCATAACCCAGTGCCTGTGTGAGCATTTAAATTCATCTTAGCTCTGAAGCAACACAGAAGTCTTATGTGCAGACATTTTAGTCCTTCCACCTGTATTTTCCCTTCCACTGGGACTCCAGTTTCATGTTTTCTGGCACTAAAGGCGTGGAAGTCCTTCTCAGTCCAGTGAATGTCTGAACCCTTCTGTGTCCTTCCAGGCCATCCCAGTGACAGCAGCCGGCGTGCCTGTTTCGGACCAGCCCTTCACAAGAACGGGATTGCTTGGCTTTGTGGGTCCTGTAAGTGTGAACAAGCCCTTGGGGCCCTCCTTTGTCCTGACTCCAAATTCTTCAGTGGTGCCCCTGAATGCAGCAGATTTCCATGTTGGGGCACTGCCCTCTGACAGATCCCAATGGTTTTGTTGGCTTGAGTCAGGCATGTATTGCCAGGAGTGAGGAGGTTTTTGTGCTCTGTTTCTAACCCTGCCTTCTTTTCAGGACTATTTGGTGTTTGTGGTAGGGAAGTTGGATGGGCTGATGACAGTCAGTGGCCGCAGGCACAACGCAGATGATGTGGTGGCCACTGCCTTGGCAGTCGAACCCATGAAGTTTGTCTATCGGGGAAGGTGAGTGTATTACAAACTTCAGCACTGCTCATTGGGCTTTGCTGTCCCTGTTCTCACCCCCAGACAGTGAACAAGTAACAGAGCATGCACAGGAGCAATGCATGGGAACTTTTGCATGTGTGTTTTGGAGGAAAGGTGGCACGAGGTTGTGATGTGCTGGGTAGGAATTTGACTGCCCCTGCTAACTTGAGAGACAAATATTGACATCCTGCTTCATGCACAGTAGATTTTAAATTGTTTTCACATCCTATAAAGATAGATCTTTAGGTGTGTGTTTAAAACTTGTTTCAAAGCTCCAGTGAAGCTCATACACCAGAGGTAAGACACCTCTGTCCCCCTGAGCCTTTTGGGGTGAGTGGCCCAGGGAGGAACTGTGCAGCATGTTCTAAAGAACAGCCTGCTGAAGGACCCTCAAAGAAAACAGGTTGTTTCACCAACCTGATTGCTCTTCTGTGGTCAGTGGCTCAGTGTCCAGATGGAAATCAGTGGCAGGGGGGGTCCCTGGGCTCCATGTGGGGACCAGTCCGAGCTGGGGAATGAACAGATGAAGAGTAGCCCTGCTGGGAAGGACTTGGGGGTGCTGCTGGATGAGAGGCTGGACATGCCCTGGCCATGTGCTCTGGCAGTCCAGAAACCAGCTGTGTCCTGTGCTGACCCCACAGCGTGGGCAGAAGGTGAGGGGGGATTCTGCCCCCTCAGGTGAGACCCCCACCTGCAGAGCTGCCTCCAGCCCCAGGTTGCCCAGCACAGGAAGGACACGGAGCTGTTGGAGTGGGTCCAGAGGAGGCCATGGAGATGCTCCAAAGGCTGGAGCCCCTCTGCTCTGGAGCCAGGCTGGGAGTGCTGGGGTGCTTCAGCCTGGAGAAGAAGAAAAGGCTCCAGTGAGATCTTATTGCAGCTTTTGAAGACCTAAAAGGGCTTTATAAGAAAAATGGGGACAGAGTTTTTAGTGAGGCCTGTCGTGATAGGACAGGTGATGGTTTTAAACTGAAAGAGGTTAGATTCAGACTAGATAGGGAAGATATTCTTGACTGTGAGGGTGCAGAGGCCCTGGCACAGGTTGCCCAGAGAGGTTGTGACTGCCCCCCATCCCTGGAAACATTCAAAGCCAAGTTGGAGGAAGCTCTGAGCACCCCGGCCTAGTTGAAGATGTCCCTGCTTATTGCAGGGGGGTTGGAACTCAATGATCTTTGAAGGTCCCTTCCAACACAAACTATTGTATGATTCAATGAAAATCGAGTTTTCTTCAATTTTGAATCACTTGTGCAATTAACAAAGCATAAAAATAATGGCACATACCTGGCTGAGGCATTATTAATATTTTATCCCAGAAGATGCAAGCCTAAAACTAATGTCATTCCTAAATGAGAGTTAAATATTTTTCAGTGCAGGCATAGCTTGGTCAGTAATTTGGCATCCTTTGAGAAGGGATGTAGTGGCCACAAGTCTAGTGTGCATGATGGAGTTCTGTAGTCAAGGTTTGCACAACCCCTGCACGTCTGGAACTTGATTGCAAATGCACCCACCAGAAGTCTGTAATTACAGCAGCAAACCTCCATGTGTTCTATTTCCCTGTGACTTCGTGGTGACCCGGCATGAGTAATGCTTGTGTGTGTGAAACAGTGCCATGAGAGGTTGCAGCCATGCCCACGTGATGATAAGCCATGCTCTGTTCACCATCTGTTGCATCCTATCATTCTTCTGTCCTTTGTGTTTTTAGGATAGCAGTGTTTTCTGTGCCCGTTTTGCATGATGATCGGATAGTGCTTGTGGCAGAGCAGCGCCCTGACGCCTCAGAGGAGGATAGTTTTCAGTGGATGAGCAGGGTTCTACAGGTAGTCAGTCTGTCCTTTCTCTCTTTCCAGATGAATAAGGCTGATGTATGAAATGAGAACATTAGAGCATCTTTTCTTTTTTTTCATGAGCAAAAACTATCAGTGTAACCACAGAGGGCTGATTTTTTTCAGAATATGTTTCAGGGCTGATAGTTAACAGAACTTTTTGTAAAAAGTAAGACTTTCTTTCAGAATGTTTTTTTAACTACTAGGATTCTCAGAGTCCTAAGGGCGATGGGGTTTTTTGGTTTCATGCTACATGTCTCTTCCAATTTCGTACTGAGAGTTACCTCTGAAAATGTTTATGGGTGTATTTAGTGCCAAGTATCAGAAAAGCCCCTGAAAGCATTTTATGCCACTAACAACCTTATTTTAGATCTCCATCTGTAAACATTAAAAACTTTTCTCCCTTGATTACTTCATTTGTTTTTCCTTGGGGGCTGGAGGGCAGGAGGAAGGGGAATTGTGGTAGATTTGCATTTGTGGATCTCAGAATTAACCAATCAGTTCTAAGGAAGTAAAATTTGAGAGAGCAATTGTGGAAGACTCTGGTGAAGGGACAACTGAAGGGAAGGTTACAGAGAACAGCTTAAGGGAAGTTTGTTCTTATGAGTAAGGGGGTTGGGTAATGATGGTTTCTGTCTAATTTCAGCCTTTTAGTCTTTTTGGAGGGACTATCTGGTAATAGAAAGGCTTTTTCATGGAAGAAAATATTTTTATTTCTCTTTTTAGAAGTGTCATAGCTAAAATAGACACTTAAGTTTTAGGCAGCAGAGATGCTTCCCTCCCTATTTTTGTGGTTTTATGTTCTACTGCGCTTTTGTGATTGTGCCATACATGCTAAATTTGCTCTAATATAATTTTGGCTTTTGAAAATCTCTGCACTTTTTGCCCAGTTTTAAGAGACTTTCCTAATCCCTGATGTGCAGGTGGCATCCCCTTGATAGAGAGAGGGCACAAGCAAAGTCCTGGGTCTGCTCCTGCTCCCATTGAAGTCATGGCACAGCTTCTATGAGTTCAGTGAGTGCAGAATTGGACCCTTTATTTCCAAATTGTGGTGCAAGTAAAAACTTTAATGTTCTAAGTGACTTGAATTCAAATTCTTGCTGTGGCTACGTCCCAGCTGATAACGTGGACTGTGGTTTTTTTCTTTACTTTCTATCAAGGCAATCGATAGCATTCACCAAGTGGGTGTCTACTGCCTTGCCTTGGTGCCAGCCAACACTTTGCCAAAGGCTCCACTCGGAGGGATTCATATTTCAGAGACGAAGCAGCGCTTTTTGGAGGGTGCTCTGCATCCTTGTAACGTCCTCATGTGTCCCCACACCTGTGTCACCAACCTGCCCAAGCCTCGACAGAAACAGCCAGGTGAGGAGACCCAGAGCACCTGCTGGTTCTGCCACATCTGTGTTTCAGGTGTCACTGGCAGTGCCCTGCAGGCTGGACTGGATTCCTGCATGTTCCTTATGTTACCTGTCTCATTTTGCACCTGCTCTTCCCAAAATGCAGATGTTGGCCCTGCATCCATGATAGTGGGAAACCTTGTAGCTGGCAAGAGGATCGCACAAGCCTCGGGGAGAGATGTCAGCCAGCTGGAGGACAACGACCAGGCAAGAAAGGTGACACTGATGTCCTGGCATGGCTGAGTGTTTGAATTAGCTTGTTCAGAGTGAGAGAAGAGCAGGCATGATATTGTGCTGAAAGGAAACATGAAACATTTTGAGTCAATCTCCTTTTTTTTTTTCCATTTCAGTTCCTGTATTTGGCAGATGTTCTTCAGTGGCGAGCTCAGACCACTCCAGATCATCCCCTCTTCCTTCTGTTGAATTCTAAGGTGAGGTGCACTTTAAGTCATACTCAGACTAACAAAAGATTGTTTAGATTCTAAGAAAATTCCAGCTGTAAGTCTTTTCCTGAAATGCTTCAGGTTATTTTAATGAAGCAGACCAAAATTGCTAACTAGTAAACAGAATAATTTTTCTGCTTCTGGAATTTTATGCTGTGTCTTTTATTCCACATCTGGAATTTCAGTGTGCATTCTGCCTCGGTTAAAACATCACAGTAATTGCATTTCCTGCAACTTTTGTGATATTTGTGGAAGCCACAGTTCCATCTTCATCTCTGAGCACAAGGGTAACTGGAAGTCAGGACTGGAGGATTTCCTAATTAGAAGATCTAGAGCCTAAGGAGAGAGCCCTTGGGACAGCTTTGGAGTCGTGTTTTCCTCTTCAGGGAGCGCTGATGCCCTGTCCTGGACTAAGCTCTGCCCCAAAAAGGATGGCACTTCAAATGACAGGGACAGCGCAGTGACAAATTGGGTCTACCTTGTGCTGTGCTGTCCTGCAGGCAGTGGGATAGAAAACACGAGTCCAGAAGGTTCAGCAGCAGTCCTTGGGAAGGGAAGATTTTGCCTTTGGGAGTCTCAAAATGGTTTAGGACATGGTTCATGTTTCTGACTTTTCTTGTGAGACTGTGCTGTAGCAAAAGAAACTGTTTCAACATTGTTATTGTTAAAAGTCACAGAATTGATTTATTCTCTCAGAATAAAAAGGATGTGGGGGGAAGTTTCCTACCATGAAGAAGCACCTTCCTGGGTCACTTAGTTCAGGCAAGTTTTACCCTTGACAAGGAGACTCTGCAAAAGGAAACACGAAACTTGGGCACAAAGAAATTGCCTGTTGGTGAACACTTGTCTTAAATAGCAGGGACTGATGACCTACAGTGCTGCATGTTAATGTGTTCACAGCCCTCCATGAGAAACCCTTTTGTTTTACACCTTTTCACATCACTATTGAAGTCACTGAGCTGCTGCTGTTCCTGTTTCAACAACACTGTTTACTGCTCTGATTTTGCATGATGTATAAAACCTCTAGCACTGTAAAAGCTCGTGGTTTCTGAAACCCCGAGACAGGGTCTTTAAACAGTGTTTGCTGTATTGTTCAAGTAAGGACAGATGAAACATTGCACCTGCAGCAGGTGCTTTGTGCAGAACAGTTTGAAGAAAGGTTTCTGATGTGCCTTCCCTCCTGTGCAGGGCACTGTAGCCAGCACTGCATCGTGCATCCAACTGCACAAGAGAGCAGAGAGAGTGGCGGTCGCGCTGATGGAGAAGGGGCGGCTGAGCGTCGGTGACCACGTGGCCCTGGTTTATCCTCCAGGTGAGGCAATACAGGCAGCAAAAGCCACAGCCAGCACATCAAAGTCCTGTCCATGGAAATATATCCCTACAAATTTAAAGTTTGTAGGATCAGAATAATTTTTGCAAAGCATTTTAACCCTGTAAAACTGGGCATGGCCAGTTCACAAGAGACCCTTTGTGACAAATCCTTGCATCTTAATAAAGGAGATCACTGTGTTTTTTGATTTTGGTGAAAGAGTTCGGATTGTTGTCCTGATAAAAATGGCTTTAATTTCACAAATATCCTTTACAGGAGTAGACTTGATAGCAACTTTCTATGGCTGCTTGTACGCTGGCTGCGTGCCCATCACTGTGCGCCCTCCTCATCCACAGAACCTCGCCACCACTCTGCCCACTGTCAAAATGATTGTAGAGGTGAGTGTGAGACATTCCTCTCCTCAGGCTTTTGGGAGTGTGGGATGGTTCAGGCAGCCTCATGAGTTGCTTTGCCACAGTCACTGTGAAATAAGCTAGGAAAAGAAAAAAAATCAATATGCTGTGACTGAGTCCATAAGACATTTTTTTCATTTTATATGGTCTTTTATTGTCGTGATTCATTTTGCTTTGTTTGCAATTATTTTCTTCATCTAGTCATCTTCTTGGTTATCCCCTGTAGATGGGGATGACATCACTTTGAGCTTGCATTCTGTGGTTTTATAAATGGTTTTAATTGCTGTGCCTTTTGCAGGTCAGTAAGTCAGCATGTATACTGACCACCCAAGCCATCATGAAACTGCTCAAGTCCAAGGAGGCTGCAGCAGCTGTAGATATTAAAACATGGCCCACTATTTTGGATACAGGTACAGTAGTCAAAATGGAAATAGTTTGAAGAGCAATGTATTTATCTTGTTACACCTTAACTGCCTAATTGGGTGCTGGTGTTGTTCATTGCATTAAAATGGCTGTCCAGAAGCTATAGGAAGCACCTGTTGGTAATGCTGTAATGATACATTTTTTTTGTCCTGTCCTCGTTTCCCAAAATAATAATTCAGCATTTTTCTCTCTTTATTTCTTTTAAATAGATGATATGCCTAAAAAGAAGCTGGCTAGTGTTTTCAGACCTACATCTCCAGATATGTTGGCGTACTTGGACTTCAGTGTGTCTACTACTGGCATACTAGCAGGAGTGAAGGTAGAGTAACAACAGACATAATTACACTTTGTTTCCTAATGTTCAGGAAGGAATTTGTGATACCTTTTTTTTCAAAAAGAGTCCCTGAGAAGGCCCTGTTTTCCTCCTGCAGATGTCCCACGCAGCGACAAGTGCCTTATGCCGCTCCATAAAGCTCCAGTGTGAGCTGTACCCATCCCGCCAGATTGCCATCTGCCTGGACCCTTACTGTGGCCTGGGCTTTGCACTGTGGTGCCTGTGCAGGTATGTCATTGCAGCCTTGGACCTCCTCACGTGTGCCCAGCCTTCTCCAGGGGGTAAAAGTGCCAAAAAAACCCAAATGAACCTGTTTGTTGATAGTTCAGAATATTCGTTTAAATCAGTTCATTATTTGAGTAACTTTGGGTTTGCAAGTGGAATGAATTAGATGCAAAGTGCAAGATAGAAATCTATTTCACGTTGATTAAATAAATCCTTTTAAAGTCTTTGGAGGTGAAACTGTATGTTTTGACAAGACCATTAAGGTGTTCACTGCAAGATTGCTACGCACTAAGAGACACTGCTAAAGGAGTTAAATGTTGCTTATAATGAAAGAATCCTGAATTGATTCAACCAGATAACTGTTATGATGCAGCACATCTCACAAAGCTGCAAGATTTTCCTTTTCCTTTTAAAACATGCCATATGCTTTAACTAATCCAAAGACTTCGTAGTGTTTTAGATGTTTTGTTACAAAAATGCAGAAACGAAAGTTTTTAATGGAAGGTTGTTTTGTAAACAGCTAAATTTACTGTATTTACACCTGTCTCTTCTCTCTCTAATTTCCCCAACTGGAAAAGGAGTGCACTGAAGGAAAACAAAAACTCAACTTTGGTAGCATCTGAGGGTTTGTGTCAGCAGTAAAGTGAGGCAGGGTGGAGGGAGAAGAACCCTCAGTGACAGGAGAATTAATGTCAACTTAAAAACAAAACCAAGAAATTAAAAGGTGATGTGATTGTGATGTTGAATTTCAATTCCTGTTCACTCATGGTGACCAGTGTCCAGACTAAATAGTCACATAAACACTGTTTAAAAACTGAGACAGCCAAAGCAGGGGCTAGAAATTTGCTCTAAAAGCTGGAATGGTGCAATCAGGTGATAAATACTCATTTCTCTTAAAGCAAAAGCTGCATTTTCTCATGAATGACTCAGAAAAATAAGCTCAGTTACCAACTGTAATCTGTAACTGGAATGATGGGTTGCCCAGAGAAGCTGTGGCTGCCCCTGGATTCCTGGAAGTGTCCCAGGCCAGGCTGGACAGGGCTTGGAGCAACCTGGGGTAGTGGAAGGTGTCCCTGCCCATGGCAGGGGGTGGAATGGGATGGGCTTTAAGGTCCCTTCCCACCCAGGTCACTCGGTGGTGTCTCAAACATTAACATTTTTGTGTCAGAAGTTCTGTCTGTCGAGTGTTTCCTATAGCTCAGCACAATTTACTGCCCAGAACAAATACACCCACCTTAAAGTTTGGGACTGAACTCAGCCCCATAGTTCCCAGCTGACTAAGAGATTCCTGGTCTCTTGAAGAGGACAAGCTGAAGTTCAGGTCGACACCAAGCTCTCAAGTTTTCCTCTGTTTCCTTCATTTTGACTTCACATAATTTTCAGCTTTTGTTTTGATGCTGGCTTGAAGATCTCCTGTGTCTGTTTTTCCTCTCCCCAGTGTGTATTCAGGTCACCAGTCCATCCTGGTCCCTCCTCTGGAGCTGGAGAGCAACGTGTCTCTGTGGCTGTCTGCTGTCAGTCAGTACAAAGTGCGTGTCACCTTCTGCTCGTACTCTGTGATGGAGATGTGCACCAAAGGCCTTGGGACACAGACTGATGCTCTCCGGGTGAGTGGACTTCATTTTTCAACACACCTTTCTAAAAATGCTTCATTTTGGCCTGCAGAAGGTGAATTTGTGTTTCTGGGAGAGCCTTTCATTGTGGCTTGATTTTGGGGGGATGTTGGGATTGCTGGAAGATTCAGCTCTCATGTTTCTGGTGGAGGAAAAAAAAAACCCAGAGAAGTCTTGTATTTTCAGCTTTACTTATTTGTGCCACCTCTGTGCTGCTGGGTGTTTCTGAGATTTTGGGCAAAATACATAGCAAGCCTATCAACACTTTTTGTGTCTGAGACAAAAAAACACCCCACCAACCAGAAAAAAACCACCCCAACGGGACAAAACACACAAATAGACCTAAAAAGCCCAAAACTGCACCAAGCACAAAAAACCTCTCCCCCAAACAACAAAAACAAAAAGCCCCCCAAAACCCAGCAAGCCTCACTTGCTTTCAGGTCACTTATTACCAAAAATGTTGAGTTCTGAAATGAATATAATTCTTCCCAGCTTTGGGAGCATTCCAGACCAAGTTGGATGGGGCTTGGTCTAGTGAAAGGTGTCCCTGTCATGGCAGGGGGTTGGAACGAGATGAGCTTTAAGGTTCCTTCCCACCCAAGGCATACTTCATGATTATAGCATGATATGATTCCTGACAACAGCAATTGCACCCTAACACATCCATTTATTTCTGAGGGAAGTCTCTTAGCTCAAACTTAATTCCCTTGAAGAGGAAGGAGGGTTCCCACAGTGTAGTAACTCGGCTGCCCGGGACTTCCACTGGGCTCACTCACAAAAGAGTGTCTGCATTGTGCTTGTTCTCAACAGAGACAACCAAACCTGTCCCTGTGTCTCTCTGGGCCTCACCAAAGGCAATCCTGGCCCACAGGTTCACACTGACAGGAGCTAAGGATGTCTGGAGCTCTGCTGTGCAGTGCTGGGGGCCAGCAGGTCTTTGGCAAGCCCAGCCCTGTGACACGATGACATTTTGGGGTGTTTCAGCTCAAAATTCTGACTCTGCTGCAGCTACATGATGTCCTTGTCTTGAGTGTTTAACTACTTCATGTCCTATTGCAATGCTTTTGAAGTCCTTCTGTTGGACAAATTAAAATGGTTTATTTCTAGAATTGTTGCCTTTGAACTTAAATATTGGTTTTCCCATCCCAACCCGCCAGCTGAAGGGGGTGAACCTGTCCTGTGTGCGTACCTGCATGGTGGTGGCAGAGGAGAGACCCAGGATCACACTAACCCAGTCCTTCTCCAAGCTCTTCAAAGACCTGGGCCTGTCTGCTCGGGCAGTGAGCACCACCTTTGGCTGCAGGGTCAACGTTGCAATCTGCTTACAGGTGAGGCTGAACTGCTTATTCCTTCCAGAGAATCCCTGGGAACTTGATAGGAAATCATGTTCAGCCCTGTGGATTTCTTTTTCTGATGGTCTAGAGCTCTATTTCTTCCTTGCTTCATCACCAAGTTAAATGAGCTTTTTGATAAGAAGTTTAATAAGATGTGGATTATGTTAATTTCACTTTTCTCTACTAATTGACCAATTGATTTGCTTTTCTAATCCAGACAGTGTTAAGAAACTTGTTTCCTTCCCACTATGCAGGAGCAATATCAAATTAAATAAACAGCTTCCTCTTCATAAATATTAAATGTTACAAGTGGTGCTGTTTCAGCTTTTGTGTTATTCAGATTTTGTCTGTTTGAAAAACAGCTCTATGTATAACGTGCAATTAAATGGAAGACATAGTTCTTCAAGTAAGACCCAGGAAAAGTGACAAGATTGGCAGGGTTTTTTGACCTTCAAAGATCTCAAATGAGTATTATCAGCATGCAAATGGTTTTGTCTCACCTCATGTGAGAGCTGGACTTTTTTTTTAGTTAAAGGTATAAAATTGGAAGCTTTGAGGGGGAGGATATGCCCATAAAGTACACAGACTAGATACCATGACATGCTGTGGGCCAGAACCACCCTTGACAGTTTAGGATGGAGCTGATAATAATCTCTTATGTGTAACTTAACGTGATTAAATCTCACTTTTCTTACTGAGATGCTTCCTTTCTAGTCAGGAGATCAAAAGAAAAACAAAGTATTCCAAAACTTACCTGAAAAATCAGATACTAAGTATGGACTAGGAAATGGAAAAGCACCTCAGGGTTTGGCTGATGTTTGAGTTCATAGATGGTGCTCAGGTTTCAGATGAGGCATTGTTAGCCTTGTATATCTTAGGTGACATGTGAATTAAGTGTGTGTAATTGTAAATTTAATTTCCAATTGTATTGGTATGAGTTACAGTTAATAAAATAGGATTCTATGAAGCTTGCTGCTGTACTTCTGCAAAACTTTATTTTTCCTTATTGTTAGTTCCTGGTGCCCACCAGGTGATGAAGAAAAGCCTTTTTTTGTCTCAGAATATATTATAGTGTTCTGGGTTTTCCTACAAGAGAGATGTTTTGGCACCCGAGTTTCTTAAATATGTTGCCATCCACAATTTAGGTTCTATAGTTTCTTTCACGATGAAAGGAGAAAAGTTTTTTAACAAGGCCTAGTGAAATGGTTACAAAGAAATATGTCCAGAGCGATTTTACCAGTCAGTAGATGGAAAATAGGAAGGATACACATGAAACCAAGATGACTGTAAATTAAGATTTTAAATCCTTTGAATAAAACATGTCAACTGCCAAGTATGAAAGAACAGGTTTCTGAGTCGCCTGTGTAAGTAAGAATTTTAAAAAAACAGGGAGGGGAAAACAGGTTTTCTGCAGAATGTTGAATGGCAACATGAAAAGTACTGAAAAAAAACCCCATGAGGAGTTTTTTACTTAACTCCCAGTTTAACTGCTGGGCAGTTAAGCTTCCCTTTCATTTCCTGCCTTTGTCATCTCTGTTTTCCATTCCTGAGGCCCTTTTAGTGGGGGGGGGGGGGTTTCTAACCCCTCTCCCCTGTTCTTCCAAAGTGATACTTCTTCTAGGTCATTGGATTTAAATGAATGTAGACAAATGGCCAAACTTTTGGTATAAATTAGCCTGCAAATAAATACACAATATCCCAGCCCTGATGGGCTGGTTCCCTGAGGAGGTATTTCTGAAGCAGCCTTATAAAGGGAGGAGGGATTAAAATAAATCAATGTATGAACTGCCTTAGTCCTCTTATTGTTCATTAACTGGAACTTGCATGTTTCCCAAAGAACCACCTAAAGCTGTCAAGCTCTTAAATAATCTGAAATGGCAATTTTCTTTTCACTCTAAAACAGTATGAGTTTTGTTTTCTGTCTTACTGTGTGTATCTTGTGTTTCCAGTGCCTCTTTGTCTGTATTTTCTTTTTTTTCCCCTTTCTCTCTGTTTCACACACTTTGATGGCCTCTGTTACTTCTGTTTGTGGTCCTGCTGTCAGCCAAACAGGCTGGGCAAGCTGGCTGAACAGGTATAGTGCTGCATGTGTGCTTGTCATGTCCTGAAGTCCATCTGGTTCTGCAGTGGCAGGCATTAGGCCTGCACTGGTTCACGCTTACATCCTGGGCACTTGCTTTTTGGGAGCAGGTGCTTATGGGAATAGAATCTTAAAAGCTTAATTTTAAATTTTAAAAATTGCCCAACCTTAGACTTACCTGTGCTGCATACTTCACTTGTGCATTCATTGAGGGATTCCATAAAAAGGAAAGTAACTATAGAAAGAGGGGCTGTTTTACTGTATTTCTTGCAGATTAGGGAAGTGCTTTATAAGTGTCAGTAAAAAAGGGAGCAAAATTTGTGAATGTATGTGGCTGTGAGAATGAAAGCTGGATCTTGTGACTTCTGTTGAGTTTGTTTCTTCCTCCTTATTCTTAGGGAACAGCAGGACCAGATCCAACAACAGTCTATGTAGATATGAGAGCACTTCGACACGACAGGTATGGAGTGTGTTAAAGCATTAACTCCTTAATGGAAGTAGAGGAGAAACCTCATCCTCAGTGCACTGCTTGGTTGAAATAGTCTTGGCAGCAGCCAGTGCCTCCCTGCCATATTACATCCCTGGCCTCTTCTCTCCCATCTGCTCTCTAACTGTCCCTCAGGCAGTGGAAAAAGTACAATAGTCTTTTTGGTTTTTCCTTCAAACCAGCTCCATTCCCTCAGCCTTCCTGGGTTTCACTGTGTCACTTTAATTCCAGCTGGGCTGCTTGCTCTTAATTTCTTGCAGTTCCTACCCATGCTGTGCCGTGGCTCAGTGTGACAAGTTAGAGGTCCAGGAGAACCTTTCTTAGAAGGTGAATTTAAAGTGCTGCTGAAACTGCAACCTTAGGGCCCTGTTGGAAAAAGTTACTGGTCTCTCCAGAGAGCAGAGTTGCAGGTTCTTAAAAGAAGTGTGGTCTGTGGAGATGTTAATAGGGAAGTCTTGAAGACAGCTGGAAACTCATAAGTGTCTTGCTGTATTGGGAATAACTGGGCATACTTGGTCAGTTTGGTCAGTGCAGCTGAGGGGAGGGTAACAGTGGGTATAGTAGAACATGTGCTTTTTAACTTGTGGGTAAGTTCTTAAAGCCTTGTTCAAATGTATCCTCTTCTTTTTCTCAGGGTGCGTTTGGTAGAGAGAGGTTCTCCACACAGTCTGCCACTTATGGAGTCTGGAAAGGTGAGAGACTCAGAGTGATCCTTCCTCCTCCCACAGTCACAGAATCCTGCAAGGGTTTGGGTTGGAAAGGGCTTTAAAGATGATCTCATTCCACCCCCCTGCCATGGGCAGGGACAGCTTCCACTAGCCCAATCCAGCCTGGCCTTGGACACTTCCAGGCTTGGGCCATCTCTCGGCAACCTGTGCCAGGGCCTCACCACCCTCACAGGGAAGAATTTCTTCCTGACATCTGATCTACACCTACTCTTTCAGTTTGAAGTTGTTATGACCCTCATTATGGCCTCATGACCCTTACCTGGGCTGTGAGCTGCTTCCCCTGGATGCCAGTACAGAATACATGTGATGAGCTTTGCTAATCACAGTGATCCAGGAGAGGTTCTAGGTAGAGCATGGTATGATCAGGCAGTTAAAGTGTAGCCAGGGGCATGACATAAGGCAATAGGGTACCTGGCTACCATAGGTATAATCAGAGGCTTTCATATGGAAGGTGTTTTCTAGGTGTGAAACCAACTGTGAAGCTGCAGAACAGCTGCTGAGAGTTAAAATGATCAGACAAGTTAAACAACTTGGTAGGAAGAGATGGTTGGTACACGTGGTGCAGAGAGGAGTGGCAAGGGAAGCACAGACTGTTGACCTCCGTGGCTCTGACTTACTGACTTTTCTTTTGGTGAATTTGTTTTCTTCTACATGCTTCTTATCCAAGATTCTTCCTGGAGTAAAGGTCATCATAGCACACACAGAAACCAAGGGACCTCTGGGAGACTCGCATTTAGGAGAGGTAAAGCTTTGGTGCTGTTGTGTTGTGTTTGTCAGCAGTGATTTGATGTATCAACAACTCCTGTTAGATAAATGCCTGCCCCTGGCATGTGAATGAGCCCCACACAGAGAGCTGGCATTGCCCACACACCTGTATTGTGTGGCATAGCTTCCCTCTCCTGTGCCAGGCCACTGCATGCCAGTCCCAGGGGAGACCAGGTCACTGGTGTGCATCTGCCTGGCAGCTGGAACATGGAATCGTGTGCTCCCATAAGGGAATTTGCTCTTGGCTTAGCCTTTGTTTTATTTACATCTGGATTGTCGTGTGATAAGATGCCCAGCTAACAGTTTAACAAAGTGTTCCTTTCCTGTAAGCCAAATGCCCGGCTCATTTTCCCTCTTTACCATCTCCAAACTACATGTCTATAAACTCCCTTTTTACTCCTTTTCCCTGGTCATTTTCTGTGAGGCCGAAGTGAATGACTTTAACAAAAGCAGCATTTTGGAGCAGTCAGAACTATCAGTGAAACAGCTCTTTGAAATCAATAAACTTTGCTGCCTGACCCTGGCAAAACAAACCCCCATGTGCTTACACGGGAATGACTGAGCTTTGGATTTGTTTTATGCCCCAGATTTGGGTGAGTAGCCCTCACAATGCCACTGGCTACTACACGGTGTACGGGGAGGAGGCGCTGCACGCCGATCACTTCAGTGCCCGCCTGAGTTTCGGGGACACCCACACCGTGTGGGCTCGCACGGGCTACCTGGGCTTCCTGCGCAGGACAGAGCTCACCGATGCCAGCGGAGGTGAGGGCAAACCCCCTGTGCCCGCAGGGAGGAGCTGAGCAGGGATTGCTCTGTCAGCCAGCAGGTTTAAGACACTCAGGGATAGCGGTGGTTTCCCAGCCTTTCAGATGTCGGAGGTCTAGAGGAGAAACTTGTCCGTAATTTTTTCTGGTGTAGAAAACAAATGGTTAATTTTGGGGGTGATTTTTTCAGTCGAAGCCAAGGTGTCTAAATTTGGGAGATGGAGCAGTTTGTCTTCCATCTGCTTAGATTTTCTGCTGAGACAGAACAGGAAGGAGTTATAACTCTTGATCATAATCTCTGAACATCGTAAGGAAGAGAGTTTGAATGTTTCTAACTTACTAGCAAATGTATATTGCTAGTTTGCTGTGATTTGGCTTCAATGAATGATGGATAGTGTCAGTGTCCTGACTGCTGCCACTGGATAATGACAGCAAGGTTTTGTACCTTGTAGCTTTCTAAAAAATTACATATCCTAGAGATTTTTGTCTCTGTGGAGCTATGTCAGTTGTCCTTTAGTTTGTCAGCATTTGAGGGCCTGTGTACAGTGAATTAACCTGGCAATATGCATGAAATAAACTTTCCCAGTATGCTTTTCATGTCCAGTGACAAGATTGAGCAGAATTGTAAACCAGTTAGCAAATTAAAAAACTGAGTTGAACTGAACAGAGTTACAGGATGAATACAGAGAGCATGTCCTTGAAGAAGGGTCTAGGAGAGCTTTGCTTATTTAAACTGGCAAAGCTGAGGCTGGGGAGAGAACAGAGCTGTTCTCACTGCCCATAAACTGTGGGAACTTAAGAAGCTGAGTGGAAATTTGCTGGCATGAAGACAAGTGGGTGTAAGCTGGTGTTAAAAAGAAAAAGAAAGTTAAATTTGGGAATTCAGAAAGTGTTCCTATCAATCAGAGGAGAAAAGTTCTCTGGTGAGAACAGTGGGACAAAAAGATGCTTTAATTGTGGATTTTGATTGGGTTTTTATGAACTCAGATTACATTATATGAGAGAAGGGACAGAACTGCATGACCCAGAAATTCTTTTCAGTCTAGTTTCAATTGCTTGGAATCAACAGGCAGAAGTGCAACACGAGCTCTTCATTCTTTCCAAGTGCTTGATGTGTATTGCAGACTCTTTTCCCTAGGAAGCAAGCACTGGGAACATTTTAGAATGTCAGGAATGAGCACAGAGATGTGACCATGTCCGTCCTGTAGATGTGATGATGTTTAAATGTGTGTGCTGCATTGCAGAGAGGCACGATGCCCTGTATGTGGTGGGCTCTTTGGATGAAACCCTGGAGCTCAGAGGAATGAGGTACCATCCCATTGACATAGAAACCTCTGTAATACGGGCCCATAAGAGCATTGCAGAATGGTAAGCACCTCAGCATTACTTTTCTGTATCCTTTTATTTCTTCTGAAGCAGAAGAACTTGTAACTTCACTGGCTGTGCCAGAATGTAACATGGGTGGATGTGGATTGATTGATTTCCTCTCCAGGAATTCATGGGTGGTGTCTTCTACCATGTACTATGCCCACTTGGTCGTAGTGAATGCTCTATGCCACTGGCTGTAGGTCTGCTCCAGTCTCAAAGCAGTCCTTGTAAGCTTTGGGAGGTCTTGTCTTTCTCTTAATGATCTCTTTTGATAACTAGTAGGTGTTCTTTTCCTCCCCGTTAATACCCGTATCGTGCCGACAGTGCTGTGTTTACGTGGACAAACTTGCTGGTGGTGGTTGTGGAGCTGGAGGGCTCGGAGCAGGAGGCGCTGGATCTGGTGGCACTGGTGACAAATGTGGTTCTGGAGGAGCATTATCTCATCGTGGGTGTTGTGGTCATCGTGGACCCCGGTGTCATTCCCATCAATTCCCGTGGGGAGAAACAACGGATGCACTTGAGAGACGGGTTTTTGGCCGATCAGTTGGATCCTATTTATGTTGCCTACAACATGTGAAAACAGAAAACCACATCAAGGCTGAAGCACCAAAATCCACGGGGTTTTCCTCATAATAACATCAGAATCCATGCTCTGTGTTTTTAAAAGCTGTTGGAGGAGTCCTTAGGAAAACAGAGATGCTTCTCGTCACAGACCTTCATCTCCCAAGACTGCATTTGCTTTCATAAATCCATTGTAACAGTCACAGCTGTCATAGGATGGAGAGTTTACTGGAATTCCTGAAGGAAGCTTATTAGAACTATCGTGGACCAATTTATTTTTTTTGGGGGGTGGGTGGGAGGGGCAGAGGGGAAGTAATTATGAATGTCAGTACTTGATGCACTGCTTCAAAGGACATAAAGTGGGGTAGGGAGAGAACACCAGCTGTGAGGAGGACTCCTGGAAGTAACACCTGAAGCCGTGAGTGACCATCCAGAGTTCCCCCTCCGTGTGACTGTTTGCAATGTACCGGCAGTTTCGGGGTTGGGACTCAACCTTCAGGATTGCACACACATTCTCTACTGAAAGGAATTTTGCACATATTTTGAGATTGGAAAAATGCAGCCTTTTTATTTTAAATCCCTGACTCACCCCCTGTTCAGAGGAAACCCATCCATTCCAGTCCCGCATCCAGTGTAACAGCTGTGCTGCTGTTCAGCTCTTTTGTACCAAGCAAAAACAAATACTGCAGCTGTAACAAGGTTACTTACCGTGCCATGCTGGACTCTGTAATGCTACAAACTTTATAATAAAATACAGAATAATACCCAGTTTTAAGTACTTGATGCAGGAGCCTTAGGTGCTCTTGCTCTTGTAACTCCATGTCAAAGTCCCTTGTTCTCACAGTCTTAGCTGTTAATCCCTGCCCTGTCTAACGCCAAGAATTTGAAAATTCATTCCAAAGCCACTAGATTTGTACAGGTGTTTACAAAGCATGGGCTTACAGTTTGTTTTCCCTGAATATCCTGTGCTAAAACTTACAATAGTGACTTTTTTCTTTCCCCCCACCATGGAAAAGCTACTCGGTGTTAGTTAGCTTGAGCTGCTGTGGCACAAACTGTCTTTATTTTCTTTAGAGTTGTATTTAGGCTCTTTTGTCCAGGCTAAAATATCCAGTTGGTTGAGTCCCACTTGACTGATTAAGCTTTTGAAGTTCCTGCCTGATCTAATACTGCAGTGAACCTAATGCAGAAAGAGAACAGGAGGTTATTCAAATACCTCCTGTGTTTGAAGGTAAGCACGAGACTAGCAAATAATTATTTTTATAGATTTGTTAAAGACTTTGAGAGCTGCGTAAAATTTTTCTAGTGATGCACAAGTTTGGCAGAAGGGCCAGCTTTTTCTGCAAGGCGATTCTGCCTGGGTCAGTGCCTAAGAAAGATGGATGTCAGTCCCCTGGTCTATCAGATTTACTCATGGTTAAATAAACTCTGAAACCTGCAAGAAAAAGCTTTCCTATAGAGTAGTTACCTGCCCTGATGGTGTTTACCTGTGGTGTATTATACAGCTGCATACTCCTGACTGTAATTATGTACAGAACTTGTGTAACTTATTCTTTTGAGTACAGCAGCCTCCATCAGCGGGCTGGGGGACACCCCTTCCTGGGCAAACAGCTGGCAAAGGGAGACAACTCCCCAGCCCCCACCTCCATGTCGTAGTTTTTTTAGCAAATAAACCATTGTAAGACTTTTGTATTGAGAGATACTGATGACAGTGAGACGAGTTGCCTTGTAAAGTTAAATCTTGAAACAAAAAAATGAAAAAAGCTCATTAAACATTTCAAAACAGCTCGTGGCAATCTGACTTGGTGAGTGTTGAAATATAGGGCTGTCACATCAAAGCCCCTGGCTGGGCACAGTGTGCACACGTATTTGGGGCACTTCAATGCCTTAAAGAGCTTTTTCTGGGAAACTTCAGGGTGAGGGATGGTGGGCTGGGCCTGTGTGATGTCACCACCATGGTGGCAGCAGGACCAGACCTGTATGGCATCACACTGTCATGCCAGTGGGACCAGACCTGTATGATGTCACCACCATGATGCCAGCAGGGACCAGACCTGTATGACATCACCTGATGCCAAACCCGGGGCAGTGGAGAGCCAGGGTGAAAGCGCTGCCTGGGAAGGAGAAGCAGGGGCAGGGGTGACAGCAGGATGGAGGGGACAGGGCCAGGCTGGCCCAGCTGCTGTGGCAGCAGCAAAGGCTACAAAGAGCTGTAAAGCAGCTGCTCCACACCCCTGCAGTGTCTGGTTTAATCCTTACCCAAGCCATGCCTAAATATCCTGCAAACCGCTCTCAAGGCAACATTAATGGAGACAGATAAAGCAGTTCTTTTATTAGAAGCTTCTAAGGTACACACTAAAAGCATGTTACAGCTTTGGTAACTATGAGTAATTAACACACTTGATATCTACAGCCAACCCGTGGTGCCAGTTTCCCCTGGTGCCCACCCTTGGAACTGCCCCTTGGAGCCTCTCCAAGGGCTCTCTGGGCCTTCTGTTTCGTCTCCAATCTCTCTTGCAGGTGGTGCTTCTTTAAAACAGTGTCCTTGGGAAGACTGACCCTCCTGTTGGGACTACAGGCTGTCTCATTGTCTCAGTTGGAGTCCTTGCAGGGTGTCCTTCAAAGCAGCGTGTCCCTGGTAAACGTTTGTGAAAGTGCTCAGCGACTTCAAAATGCCACCTAAAAGGTGAGAAGTTTAGGAGAACTCACTCAACTTCTGTAGCCCTATAAAAATCCTACAAAGCAGCACGGTGTGTGGAATGCTCTGTACTTACAGGGCATCCCAGCCTGGGAATGGGGCTCTGGCAGAGGGGTTTTGTTGTGTCATCTGTGTTTTTTAACAGACTGACCAAAGTGATGCCTAAATTCCTGGGAAAAGGCTCAAAACAACATTAGTGGAGATAGATGAAGTACCACCTTTATTTGGAAGCTTCCAGAAGTACGAGTACACATCATTCAGTGATGGTACAGTTCTTATAACTTCCAGTAATTGGCATGTATGATACCTAAAACCAACCTGTAGTGCTCATTTCCCCTGGTGCCCACCCTCAGAAAGCTCAGAACTGCACCTTGAAGCCTCTCCAAGGGCTCTGGGCCTTCTCTTGTATTTTGTCTCCAAGCTCTCTTGCAGGTGCTCCTTCAAAACACTGTGTTGTCCTTGGGAAGACTCAGGAATGTGTGAGACTTGTGTTTGTGTTAGGAGGAACTGGGCACACCAGGTTTTATTTCCAGATTGGTTATGCCAGTGCTGTTTAAGCAGAGTTCTGTCTTTCCTCCAGTCATTTCTGGGTTTTTAACCCTGTTCTCATAAGTTTTCTTATTGAAGGGGTAAACATCTGCTGTTTTTCTAGCATCCCTTAAAACTTACCTGGCAAAAGTAACTGCAAAATCATGACTTGTGTTTACTTCTGCCACTTTCTCTGCCAAATGCGAATGGACAGGGCTATGCTTGGTTGTGTTCTTTCTCTGGGGTCTGTAAATCTGGGTCAACATCTGATTTGTGGGGGGAAAAAAACAGTGTCCCCATTCATTGCCCTCACACAACTGCCTCAGGTCTGTACCAGTGCCGAAAACAGCTGAGCTGTTCTCAGCCAGTGAGCACTGGGATGGCAAAATGGCTTTTTGTGCCAGGTGAAGTGTAAGGTGCTTTTTCTTGTATGCCTGGCTCTGCCTGAGTGTCCCCTTGCACAGGTGAGAGTGGTGAGATGCTCCCTGTCCAAAGACATGTCATTTTGTGCATGAAATTATAAAATGGGCAACGAGGTAAAAACAACAATATCTGTGAGCATCTTTGTAATGAACCTGTCAGTGTTGATGTCACGGGCCAGGAATGCCCATCTCAGGGTGCTGCTGAGCTGGACAACAGGTGCAGCCTGAAAAAGGCAGGAGCACAGATTCTGGGGAGGTTTGCCTAGGTTTAGTTTAGGTTTTGAAGAGGCTCACCACTGCAAGCCCCTGGATGGCTCCTGCGAAGGTGCCTTGTGCTCCTTTGTCCTCACAGGGGCACCTGCCAGTGTGGACAGCCAGGTGGGACACGGTGGTGGTGACAACCTTGAGCTCTCTGGCCAGCCACAGTGACACCAGGGAGGGGATGAAGGGTCAATACCAATAGGAAACCCACAGGGGCATGAGCTGTAGCAGTGCTTCAGGCTGCATCCTCCTCCAGCCTCCCCCTCTGACTGTGCAGGGCACAAAAGGACACATTTTTCACCAGAGACCAGAACAACATTTTATTCTTGCCATTCTCCCACACGCTCAGGAGGCTGTGGTGACACTGTCCCTTCTGACTGAGCCTGGAACACCTTACCAAGGCACAGCCCCAGCCCAGGAGCTGATCCCAGCCCAGGACCCTCATACACTGTCACTTCCAGTTCTGCAGGCTGCTAAAAGCAGGAGGATTGATGGACAGGGAAAAAGCCTGGGCTGTTAGATGGCTGTGCTTTTAGATGGTTATGCTTTGCCTTGCAAGCCAAGGGTGTCTCAGTTTGCCAAGAGATGGGTGGGCTTTACTGAGTCCCTGTGAGGGGACAGGGGGCTGGGCTTCCTGGGTTAATGCCATGCACAGAGCCCACAGGAATCGCTGGGAGCCTTCAGGCCAGAGCTCAGCCCCTCTGCATCACCTCCTCCTTCAGCCCTGAAATTTCCCTTCTCCCTTTGCAAGCAAGCTTGGCTCACAGTGTCTGCATCCTTCCAGCCCTGTAAACATCCCTGGCTTCCAACAGCGGGGAAGGAGCTGGAGACAAGGCACTCCCCCACTGCATCCAGCCTGGTGAGCACTGGCCAAATGGCTTTCCTGAGCCCTGCAGGTGTTTGTTTGTTCCACAAAGCCGCAGAATTTAATAAGCTGCAGAAGCCGAGCACAAGCTTGAGCTCTGAGGAGCCTGTAATCACACCCAGTCCTTTCCCTGGAGGAGCAATGCTGCCTCCCATCTCTCCAGCAGGAGCAGCAGGAACCTGCCTGCTCTTCCCTCAGCTCACTCCTGCTCAAAGAACTCGTGGCAAGCGGCAGTGACCGTGGCAATGAACGCTACAAACTCCTGGAAGTCGCACTCTGCGTCCCCATCGCTGTCCAGGGCCTCCATGACTTTGTCCACAGTCTCCTGGTCTTTGATCTCCTGGAAGGATAGAAACAGGCAGCCAAAGCTGTGCAGGAACAGAGCGAGGCCCAGACAGTAAGACATTCCCAGTCAGTAACATGTCCCTGCTTCTTGGGTGCTCTCGTGGCTCAGGTTCTGCTCAGGCTCATCCCAAATAGCTTGTGGCTGTTTCCAGTCTGTGCTGCTGGGAAGGGACATCCCAGGAAAGGCAATTTGCCCAGTATCCAACCCACACCCCAGCTGCCACACAGACTGCTGCCCTCGTCCTGCTGTTCTGCAGAGCTGGAGCAAAGGATTTAATGTCCTGCTGTGGGAATAAACCCCTTCCCCTGCACTTGCTTCCCACGGGAGACAGAGTTAGTGGAGCAGGGTGGCTGCTCAGAGCCAGGTGTGCTGTGTGAGGAGGGCAATACTTACACTGAGGAAATGGGTCAGCTCATTGTTAATGAGCTCCTTCAGTTCGGATTTCTTCAGCTTGTGCTTGTCTCCCTCCTTCCCGGAGTACTGGTGGAAGGTATCGATGATGGCCATCATTCCCTTCTCCAGCTCAGACATGGTCACAGCGTGTCCCTGAGGTCAGAGGGGGTGATGAGGACTTTAGAACATCAGCAGTTCCTCTCACTTTGGAAGCACGGCCACCCTGGGGTGTCCCCCCTGGATCAGCAAAACTGGACCCCATGCTCAGAGCATTCTGCTGGGAAGACTGACTGAAGGGGGGAAGGTCTCAAGGGGCTGTGACTCTGCTTCCAGGGGCTCTGGAGGACAGCAGAGCCACACCATGTGGAGAGGGACAGGCAGGGGTTCATTTCTGCTCATGGAGCTTCAGAAAGGTTTTACTGTCCCCTCTGTCACCCTTGCCTATGCCTTTGTCTGCAGCCTGGCAGTCAGGGCAGCCAGGCAGGAGCCAGTTTTGGTGAGTGCCAGCAGGATGAAATAAGCCCCTCTCTAACCTCCCTCCTCCCTCCCTTGATCCAGAGATCCTCCTGGGAACACTAATCCTTGGGACTGCAGAGTTTCCTGCAGATTCCACAAACAGACAAGCCAAGTCCGATCACATACAGAGAGATGCAAAACCACCTTCTCAAAAGGTGGAGAAAAAAAATAACAGCACTGCGTTTATACCCCACAGGCAGAATATTTCCTGTGCTGTGACCTGGCTCCTGTTTCTCCACCACAAGGCAGTAGAGGACAAGGCAGCCTCATTCTCCGGTCTGGCAGTCGGGCCATTCCCAGTGAGGTGGGAATTACTCCCGAAACATTTCGTTCGTGCATCCCAAGAGCCCTGCCCGCATCCCGCCCGCAAGGCTGGGCAGTGTTCCACCTCCTCTCACCTCCCTGCTGCCCACGGGCGTCCGAGCCACCGGCGTGTCCGAATGGGAATGTCCGAGTGGCAGTGTCCGAATGAGAATGTCCGAGTGGGAGTGTCCGAATGGGAGTGTCCGAGTGGGAGTGTCCAAGTGGGAATGTCCGAGTGGGAGTGTCCGAGCCGGGGGTCGGGAGGTCCCTGTGTGCCCGGTCAGGGCTGCAGCCCGGGTGGGGCAGAGGAATTGCCCGCAGGGCGGTGTCCCCTTGTCCCTTTCGCTGTGCAGCTGGGACCGTCCTGGCTGTGCCTCGCCTGGTCCCTCCCCGAGCCTTTGCGGGGCGGTCACGATCGCACCGGGCTCTCGGTGCTGCAGCAGCTCCTCCCTGATGCCTGAGGGATGTCTGGGTGTGCCTGCCACACCTTGACAAAAACCCGCGTGGGGAGGCTGTGGGTTCTCACCCGGCCAGTGATTGCGACACGACCCCGCTGACCGGGGGGAGACCAGGGATCTGCTGCCTGCATGTCCCTGTCGTCCGTGTCACAGCCACGCGGGTGGTGTCACCCGCAAATCCCCTGCCACCCCCAGCAGCCACCAAGAACCAGCATTAAGTGCACTTTTTTGTCTAAACCCGAGAGCTGGAAGTTTCCTTTCCACTGAGAGCAGCCAGCAGCATCTTTCACCCAGGCTGCTCCCGGTGGCACAGGACGAGCAAATGGTTAATTTGGCTGAAGAATGGTTAATAATGGCTGAAGAAAGCAAGTCCCGCTGTGTTTCATTGCAAAGCCACGCTGTTTCCCAGCAGTACGGTGGTAGGAGCCAAAGCTGAAGCTGTCTGCTATTGCTGGTGGGGAGGGCTGCCATTTACACCCTCCTCAGTGCAGCGCAGGGTCAAGCCTTGCTTTAAGTCTGGGCCCTTTGTTGGATTTCAGGCTCACTGTGACTCAGGACAGGGCGATCCTGCTCACCCAAAGGACAGGTGAGCAGTGCCTGTGATGAGGAGCCCATTTGGTTGCCACACTGAGCTCCTGTGGAGAAATGTGGGAAGCAAGAGAGCCTCATACGTTTGTCTATGGGAAGGAATGAAGGTCTGAGTCTCTTCAAAAATATCCCTTTGAAGAGGCAGGACCAGGCTGGCAGACAGACACATCTCCTGGCAGTTCCCCAAATCTACTGAGACAACACCTATCACTATTTCACGTGCTGGTGTGAAAGAAACCCATCCACGCTGATCATTTCCTTACATCAGCTCATGAAAGATCTTTGTAACAGGTTCAAACACCGGGCTGGGGAAAAATAATTTCCCTGGCATTAAGTTTGAGCATATTGGCTCCAAATATTTACCTTGTCACTGAAATTCTTGCATTTATGGTGTTGCAAACTACACCAGGGCAGCAGGGATGCTTTTAGGCAGTGCTGTTTCTAGTGCAGAGATAGTTTGTCGATGACCTTGCACTATTTGATTTTTTCCAAGGATATTTGCATTCATGGCTATAAATGGGGCGCTCTGTCAGCAGGAAAGAGACAGTATTTTTCCCTGCTGGTGGCAATTCGATCTGGTAGGTCTCTTAGCTCAGTCCTTAGCCAAGAAATGCATTAAAGCACATAATTTCCAGTCAGAGATGAGGTCCTAGCTCAGCTTCCTTAGGCCATTTTCTGTTGTCGTTCTGTAAGGTGGCCTTTTATTGAAAGAGAACAGAAAAATTAGCATTTGGCAGATCAAAACTTGAACAGTCTTGGAATACTTTTTCCCTGGTGATTCTTACTGTCCTGTTTCACCCCAAATCATTGTGGCATCTATATTTTAGAGGTGATGATCTGGAACTATCTGATGGTGTGAGCACCAGAAACTTTGACCCTTTCCTGCCTCTGCAAATGAGCAGCTCCGAGTAACTTCCCTGATCCTTGTCCAGGCTCCTGGCCTGGCCTGGGTTGTCCCTGGAGGTCTGGGCTGGTTGGGGGGCTGCAAGCTGGCTGTGCTTTCAGTGCTGCCCAGAGAGCTGCTTCTGTTCTTTTAAAATTCACATCCTCATCTTTGAACAGGAGAGTGTAACCCTGGGGCTGCTTTCCTCACTGTCAGACCTTCCTTGCCACAGCTTTGGGCTGCTGTGTTGAAAGAAACAAGGGGGTTTTTTACAGTGCCCAAGGCTGAGCAAAAACACTTCATCCCTCTCCCTGTCCCCCTCTCTTCAGTAAAACACAATGTGTGCTCTTCATACCAGGCTCGGGCAGACAAGCCAGCTTATTTCTTTGT
This sequence comes from Margarornis squamiger, assembly GCA_035222235.1. Lineage (NCBI taxonomy): Eukaryota > Metazoa > Chordata > Aves > Passeriformes > Furnariidae > Margarornis > Margarornis squamiger. Next base: position 1,420,588 of record JAWWTY010000002.1, read on the forward strand.
CTCTGTGGTGTGTGTGGAGCCAGGCTCTGCCAGACCACCAGACAAAGGCCAGCAGTCATTGAAAAAAAAGCAATGACAGCAGAGGAATTTGGGTGGGAGGGTGGGAAAGCTGCTCCTGGCTCTGCAGCACACAGAGCAGCGTTGCAGGGAGCAGGTTTCCCATGTCTGAACCTACAGAGCAGAGGTGAGCTAGTTCCTGGCTGAATTCAGCTGAGGGCCAGACAGAAAATCTTGTATAAAAGTAATGCCCCAGGTAACAGCAGTTTGGCAATTATTCAAATTTCCTAAGGCTGTAGAGAGACAGAAAAATAAAACCAAGTGGTTCATCTTCCACCACTGCCTCTAGGCAAATATTGCCATAAGTTATCTGAAGTGGAGATGCTTACACGAAGCTCATCTCAGGCAGATTCATTGGGACAATTTTTTGTTTCTTAAACCAAAAGTAAACAACAGGCTATTAAACCCCAAATCCAACACCCTGAACTTGGAGAGTTCCTTCTGTTCACATAAACTGTGCAAACAGAAGCAGCACAGCTCTCCCTAGGGAGGATCACTGGGATGAGACATGAGTCAAAGATGTTATCCTCATCCTTGACACCCCCAGAAGAACTCCAGCACCATTCAAACCACATCCTGCTGTTACTGAACCTGTGCATGACCTAAGCCTAGTTTAAAAAATAAATACCAAATTAATTCTCTAATTCACAAATAAAGTTATTGTATCCTTTCCAAATAATCCCTGAGGTTATGGTGGGTATGAGCGAAGAGCTATTTGCTAGCAGAGGAGCAATGTAAATTCAACTTGTAGTGTGCATTATATACTATTATACCCTAAAAATATTAAGAGATCAGCATGTTTCTGGCCTGGGGTGCTGATGGGTGGCACATTTGGGAGTAGCTCTTCCATCCCTGGGACCCCTGGGGTCCCTGAGGGCAGCTGTGTCAGGCAGTGCACGGACATGGAGGGGCTTTTGCACCAGCTGAGCTTGGTGTGGTGTCACTTCTGCACCAGGAGGGCAACTAGAAAGAAATTCTATCACTCCTTTTAACAAAGTCCATGTTAAATTCCCACCCCTCCACACAACAAGTTGCTACCCGCCCTTGCAGGACACAGCAAGTACAGCATCTCTGGGATTTACAGTCTGTGTCTGATGGAGTTTGTAGCTCCTTTTGGGGGGGAGCCCTCTTGGGCAGGGGGGCTTTGAAGGGCTGACTTTGCTCACTGGCCTGGAGAGGGACGGGGGTGGGCGAGCAGGGACAGGGGTTGGGCGAGCAGGGGCGTGGCCGAGAGGAGGGGGCGTGACTTGTGGGGTTGGGGGCGTGGCGTGTCGGAAGGGGCGTGGTCTGTCGGAAGGGGGCGTGCCCGGCGGGCGGGGCGCGCTCCCATTGGCTGCCGCCCGTGAGGCGATGTGGGACCAGGTGGGCCGGGCGGGGAGAGCGGGATCGGGATCGGGATTGGGACCGGGATTGGGATTGGGATCAGGAATAGGACCGGGAGCGGCGATGGCGGCGAGCAGCGGGTGAGTCCCGCCGCTGGGATCGGTGTGGTTTCCTGGGATCGCTGTATCCCCACTGTGGATCCCTGTACCCCTTGGTGTGATCCCTGTATCCCCACTGTGGATCCCTGTACCCCCTTGGTGTCATCCCTGTATCCCCACTGTGGATCCCTGTGCCCCCGCTGTGTGATCCCCGCTGTGTGATCCCCGCGGCCCGGGGGTCTCTGCCGGCCCCCACTCGGCCCGTGTCCCCGCAGGGCTGTCCGCCGGCGGGGCGGTCCGCACCGCTCCGCGGCCGCCACGGAGCTGCCGGGCTGGCGGCTGCGCTGCGAGGGCGGCCGGCAGCGCTGGCACTACCTGCCCGACGGAGGCGCTCATGGAGGTGGAGGCGGAGATCCCGGCGGGCCGCGGGCACAGACGGCGCTGGAGCGGCACAGCCTGGGGCTGGACACGGTGCGGGGCCGGTCCGGGGCGGCGGGGCCGGCGCTGCCCGGGGCGGCCCCGCTGAGGAGCCGCTGTGTCCCCGCAGGGCGCGGCGCTGCCCGCGGCCGGCTCGGCACGGGAGGCGGCCCGCGGCGGGATGCGGTTCTACGCGGCGCTGCAGGCCGAGGATGGGCACTGGGCCGGGGACTACGGCGGGCCGCTGTTCCTGCTGCCAGGTAAGCCCCGGGGCACCTGCCCCTCCCCGGCGGGAGCGTGCGGGGTTCGGCTCTGCACGCTGCTGGCCTGTCTTGGCTCTCCAGGTCTCCTCATCACCTGCCACACAGCCAAAATCCAGCTGCCGGAGGGGTTCCGGAAGGAGATGGTGCGCTACCTGCGCTCCGTGCAGCTCCCTGATGGAGGCTGGGGCTTGTGAGTAGCAAAGATGCTTCGCTGAGTGATGGCACCCCCAGGGTCCAACACTTGGAGCCGCTGTCAGGTCTGCCCAGGCTCGGGGAGGGGGACTCGACACCTGTGGTAGCTCTGGGTGGTTGGCCCTGCTTGTGCAGCACTGCAGGTGCAGTGTTTGTCACAGAGGTGGCCAGGGTGTCAGGTCTGGCCACATCTCCTCTGGGTCACTGTATCCCAGAGCATCGTATGTGACTGGGTGCTGCAGAGCAATGTTTCTTCCTGGATTAGTCAGGTCCCCCTTTCCTACAGTCACCCCAGTAAAGGCAGTCCTGTTCAGTGGGTTATGTGTGGGTAATGCCAATAGCTGGCTAATGGCTGTGGTGTCTCTGTGTGTGTGCCTCACAGGCATGTGGAAGACAAATCAACAGTGTTTGGCACAGCACTCAACTACATAGCCCTCAGGATCCTGGGGCTCGGGCCGGATGACCCTGACGTCGTGCGGGCCCGTGTCAACCTGCACAGCAAAGGTGAGCCGTGGGGCTGGAACAGCAGGGAGAGAGGTCTGGCTGGACCTGGGGGCTGCATGGAACACAGTGGTCAGCAAGGAACATGGGGGGCTGCGTGGAACACAGGGGGCTGCCAGGTAGTGGAAGAACTTGTGCTCTTTTTTGGTCTGGATGGCACCTGTACTTTAAACTAATGATGGGAAGCTGTGCTACAGTTTTGTGCCATTGCCTGCTTGCCCTGTTTTGGGTTGTGTGTCCCAGCCCAAGTAGCGTGCTCCCAAACATGAGGAGAAGTGGGCCCTGTGATGGAGAAGAAAAAAGGAAGCTGGCATAGCAGCATTAACCCTGAAAGCTGGTATGTTCTGTGCAGGAGGTGCTGTGGGAATCCCTTCCTGGGGCAAGTTCTGGCTGGCTGTCCTGAACGTTTACAGCTGGGAGGGAATGAACACGCTTCTCCCAGAGATGTGGTATGTGCCCCCCTCGCTGTGGAGGGAGGAGGTGTTGCCAGTCCTGCCACCAGCCTCGACCCAGAACTGCCCCAGGCACTGGTGTTTGCTGGGATAACTCCAGCTGTGGTCTGGAAACAGAGGTGCTCAGGCTGCTTGTCAGCTGGGAGCCAGCAGCAGGCCAGCCCGTGGGTGGATGGCAGTGAACACTCCACCCAGGGGAGGTGCCAGAGCTCAGCCCTGTTAGCATTACCCGCGGGGTCTCTGATACATCTGTGTGCTCCCTGCCTGTCACCAGTATCTTCTGGCCAGCCAGTCCTGGGCCCTAGCAGGAGGGGACAGCCACATGTAAGGCTGCCAGCTCTAACCCTCACTTGTACCCTCTCTGGTTACTGAGAGGGCTGCTGGATGTCGGAGAAGGAAAGTGTATGACATTATCCCTGGGGGAAATCAGGGCCTGCCCAGGACCAAGGGCTGGGAAAGTGTGTGACATTATCCCTGGGGGAAATCAGGACCTGCCCAGGACCAAGGGCTGGGAAAGTGTGTGATATTATCCCTGGGGGAAATCAGGGCCTGCCCAGGACCAAGGGCTGCTGGTGCTTTGTCATCAAATGCCAGTAACTGTCAGTCTGGGCCTCTGCCTTCTAAGTCCCATGTGACTGCACTGGCTTCTTCCCTCTGTCTTCTCTGAGCTCAAGGTCCTCCCTGCCCTGTGTCAGCTGGGCCAGGAGCGGTGTCTGCAGGCCCTGGTGTGGAGGGAGCATCCCTGTTGGGGTGGGGATCTGAGCAGAGCCAGGCTGTGTTTATATGCTCTGATGCAGGGGACAGGGAAAGGTGTGCCCCACTCTGGGCACTCTGCACACCATCTGTCCATGTTGCCCTAGGCCCTCCTTGCTCCCTCAGCAGCCCCTTCTCTGTTGCAATCAGGCTGCTTCCCACGTGGTTCCCAGCCCACCCGTCCCGGCTCTGGTGTCACTGCCGCCAGGTTTACCTGCCCATGAGCTACTGTTACGCCAAGCGTTTGTCAGCAGAAGAGGACGAGCTCATACGGAGCTTGCGGCAGGTAAGGCAGGAGCTGATCCTGCTGGACAAGGATGTGTGGCTCCATCCAGGCCTGCCCACTGTGCTTGGCCATCCTCCTTGTGGGCCAGCTTGTGGCTTGCCAAGTGGCCGCTCTCATCCCTGTGTGGTCCCTCTGTCGGACAGCAGAGCGTGCCCCAGTGCTTGCCCAGGGGCTGATGCCCTTGGTTGTGTCGTGCCAGGAGCTGTATGTGCAGGACTACGCCAGCATAGACTGGGCAGCACAGAGGAACAACGTGGCGGCCTGTGATGTGTACACCCCGCACAGCTGGCTGCTGGACGCTGCCTACGGTGAGCACAGGGCAGCCCTATCCCCTGCCACGCTCTGCTGCTGGGAATGAACCTGCCCTGCACCCTGGCGGCTCTTGAGGGTCCACTGCCAGCTGCTGGTGTGTGTCCTGGAGCTGGGATGGAGACATGGGTTATGTGATCCATGGGCTTCTCCCTCCCCAGGAGCAGCAGGGCCTTGTGCCTGAGGCAGAGCAGTTCTTGTGCTTTCCTCAGCTGGTCACAGTGTGAGCCGGGCTGCAGCCTGCCACAGCAAGTGAATCTTGCCTCATGGGGTGGGTTTTTCTTTCATTGCTTGCCCCTCTCTTCTCCTGTAGCCATCATGAACATGTATGAAGCCCACCACAGCACTCACCTGCGGCAGCGAGCCATCGCAGAGCTGTATGACCACATCCAAGCTGATGATAGGTTCACCAAGTGCATCAGCATCGGGCCAGTAGGACATTTACTGTTAATCCTTTAAATATCTTGCCCTTTGGTCTTCAGGGACCAGCTTGTGCCCCCCACCCCCAGAGCTCTGCATTTGTGGCATGTAACTATAATCACCAGATCTTGCTCAAGGTCTGATGCTCAAGAGCTTAAGGCTAACAAGGCACAGAAGATGCAGAGGGCATGGGGACAACAGTGTCCCTGGTGAGGGGAACCTCTTCTTGAGGTCTGGGGAAATGATCTGAGGGGAAGCTCTGGAGTAATCTCGTGGCACCCTCCCCACTAACTCAGCTCTGCTGGGTGATGCCACAGATGGAGCCATTGGAATCAAGGCTGGGACAACCTGTGGATGGCTTTGTGCTGGGTGGGAGGGATGTACGTCTCTGGGGCTGGAAGAAGCTCTATCCAGAGCAGTGACAGTGCTCCTCTTGGGCAGATTTCCAAGACAATCAACATGCTGGTTCGCTGGTTCGTGGATGGGAAGGACTCCCCAGCTTTTCAGGAGCATGTTTCCAGGATCCCTGACTATCTCTGGTAAGGGCTGAGTGTCACCCACGTGGCACAGCACAGGGCTCTCTGATCCCTGAGGATTAAGCCCACCAGGGCTCCTGCCCTGCTTCCTGGTGCTCCCATTGTGCCTGTGCTGCAGCACTGTGCTCTCTCCTCCCACAGGTTGGGCCTCGACGGCATGAAGATGCAGGTGAAGTGCTGTAGGAGTTCACCTGTGACTGAAGGGACCCTGGCATGCTGGGGCAGCCCCTGGACTAATGGGATAGTGTGCTCATCCCGAGCCTGAGCTCCTGGCATGTTGCCTGTGGTGCCTGGTGGCCTTCAGAAGTCTCACTGCCATTTCCACTGGCTGTGCCAGGAGGAAATAGTGCCTGTCCTGCTAGTTTCCCTCCCTGTGGCTGTGAACTGAGGGGGCAGCTCTAGTCCTCCATCCTTCCCCTCATCCCCAAAGGTCCTGAGAGCAGGGAAGGAGAAAGCCAGGCCCCTGAACCTGTGTGTGGCCTAAGCTTTGCTTCTCTCAGAGCTGTTGTGTCCTGCTGCCCCTTAGCACTGACCAGCTGTCCTGCCTTGACTGTGCACAGAGCAGGCTGAAGCAGCTGTCATATTTCCTGTTCCCTTGCTGTCCCTTGACCTGCTGCATCTGTCCCCTCTGTGCCAGCACATCAGCTGTGATGCTGGGTGACATAACACTGAGACACAGGGTGGAGGGAGCTAGTGCCACAGACCCCACAGCTGGGTCAGGCTGCTGGCTAGCACCTGCCTCTCACTATTCCCTTTCTCTCCTACAGGGCACAAATGGATCCCAGCTCTGGGATACTGCCTTTGCCATCCAAGCCTTCTTGGAGGTAATGCGCCCCTCAGTGCTACCTGCTGCCTTGGGAAAGTGTTCTCCTCTCACATGTCCCCAAGTACCAGAGCTCCTGCTGTGCATGCCCTTGGAGCTCTGCTGTGCCAGGTCTGGCCTGGCATCCTGTGACTGAGCTAGGCCAGCACACGTCTGCTCAGAGCATGTTTGGTGGGCACAGCTTCTTGCTGGCTGCTGACTGTGCCCTTCTCTTTCTAGGCAGAAGCCCAGGAGATGCCTGAATTCATGTCCTGCCTCCAGAATGCCCATGAATTCCTCCGGTTCACCCAGGTGAGCAGAGCCCTTTGGTGGTGGCTCACACGCTGACTGTGCAGGCTTGGCTGCTGCTCACAACCCTGTTGGATGCATCTGTTTCCTTCTGAAGAGCTGAAGGGCTGGACTAGCAAAGTCCTAGGGGCAACCTCCTGCTTTCTGCTCCCTGTTTTCAGGGAACAATCTTTGCAGCTTAGAGGGGACCTTGGCCAGGCCCAGCCATATCTGGGTTGGCTACCTGAGCTTAGAGAGGTTGGAAAACTTAGAGCTTAGGCTTCTTTGCCCTTCATCCTGTCTGGTACTGACACATTTGAGACACCCTTCTGGGAAACCCAGACCCCTTGACTAGCTCAGCTGAGCTCAGCTTCTGCTTGCCAGGCCAGTGGCTCAGGGTGAGAGTCACTGTCACCAGATGCAGTCACAGTCTTGTTCACAGTGCTGCCAGTGGAAGCATTCAAAGCAGATGGTTCCCTGGCGGGAAATCTTCCAAAGGTGGGGAGTTTAGCAACACTTGGCTGAAACCAGGCCAAAAGTGATTTCTCTTCAGCACTCTCTGCTCCAGGGCTGACCTCTTCCCTGTCTGCTTCCCTCAGTGAAAGACAAGTGCTGTGCAGTCCCTCATGGTTCTGCACCTGCAATGGTTTGAGGCCATGGTCCTGCAGCCTGGCACCTCCTCACTTGTTTCTTGCCTCCTGCAGATCCCAGAGAACCCGCCTGACTACCAGAAATATTATCGCCACATGAACAAGGTATGATGGCTGGGACTGGTCCCTGAAGGGCTCATGACCTGGGAAGGAATTTGTTCTGAGGGGATAGGAATGAGGGGCAGCACCTGCCCCCCTGCAAGGTCAGGGGAAGGTGCTGAGCCCACCTGCTCCTTTGCAGGGTGGCTTCCCCTTCAGCACACGGGACTGCGGCTGGATCGTGGCAGACTGCACAGCGGAGGGGCTGAAGGCAGTGATGCTGCTGCAGGAGAAGTGTCCCTTCCTAGCCAAGCTTGTGCCCCCTGAGCGCCTCTTTGATGCTGTGAATGTGGTAAGTGCTGTAAAAATGAGAGCCAAGGGACATGCAGGTAGATAAACCTGCCAGAGAACTCAAGGCCCGAGGGGTTGATAGATCCGGTATTAGATATGGTTAGGTGTGGCAACACTGGTTGGATCTGGGGCCTGGTGTGGCAACAGTGATGTGATATAGAGCTGCCTGTGTAACATGATGTGATGTGATGGCCCAGATTGGGCCTGACTCTCGCTGTGTTTGGGGCCTGGATTGTCTGCCAGCCCCACAGACCTGTGGGTCTGACTTTGTCCTCACACCTAGCTTGGGGCCAGACGGGGGTGGTACTGCCTGTGAGCCAGTCCCAGCCCTTCTCTGCTTGTCTGGGCAGTTGCTGAGCATGAGGAACTCAGATGGAGGCTTTGCAACGTATGAAACCAAGCGAGGAGGCCACTTACTGGAGCTGCTGAACCCTTCTGAGGTGTTTGGTAAGGGGAGCTGTTGGGGCTGGTTGTCCTGTCCTCTGAGAAGGGACAAAGTGGCCCGACCTCCCCATGCCCAGTGGGTGTTTGATGTGGGATCAGTGTGCCCTGGGTCCAAGGGAGAGGCTGGCAGTGACTGGCTGCCCTGCAGAGGGGCTGTGGCACTGATATACCCCTCACCTGCTGGCAGGTGACATCATGATCGACTACACATATGTGGAGTGCACATCGGCTGTCATGCAGGCACTGAGACACTTTCAGAGAGAGTTCCCTGAGCACCGAGCCCAGGAGATCAGGTGAGGCACTGTCATGGTGAGGCACTTGCCTGGGCAGGGGAGGGCACAGGCTGCACTGTTTGGAGCTGCCCACCATGGCCTCTTGGCACAGCCCCTGCACTGCATGGGACAGCTCCTGCAGTGGCCAGCTGATTTCCCCAAATCAGAGCCCCCTGCAAGAGGCTGGGGCCCAGCTTCTCCCAAGGAGCAAGGCACAGACTGTTTGGGATCAGGCTGGGGGAAACTGGTGGAGATCTACCTGCCTCTTGACTGAGCAATTGTCTTGGCTCTTGTAACCAGTTGCAAGCCTGTGGCATGAGTCGGAGAAGCCCAGCTGGGGCACACATACCCACATGTATACCTGCATATATCCTGAGCAACGTAGCTGCCTGTCTGCATGCTCTTGCCTCTTGTGCCCTCCAATAATGGGACCCATCAAAGCTCCAGAGGGGCTGATGGAGCTCCCAATGAAGCAGACACTGAGTTTGAGCTGCTTCTGAAGTGGGTGGCTTCTTTCCTGTCCAGGGAGACTCTGCAGAAGGGCCTGGATTTCTGTCGCAAGAAGCAGCGAGCGGATGGGTCCTGGGAAGGGTAAGCTGTGTTCCCAGTGCCCAGTTTTCTTCTGGCTGCCCCAGTGTGAGAGGGATCATGATGGCAAGCATTCCTGGCTGGCAGGATCTGTGCAAGCGGAAGTAGGGGCTGATCCTCCTCTAGCTGCTGTGCTTTGCTCTCAGTTACTCTCCCTCCAGCCCAGGTGGAGCGGGTACCTTGTGCATTGCACAAGACCCCGAGAAGCCTTGGGGGGCAGGGTGGTCCCAGTTGTACTGACACCTGAACTAGCTGGGAGCAGATGCTGGCAGGGACATGGTTGTGCCATAGGGGAGGGCAGGCTGCAGCTCTGTGCCTGGCTCTGCTGTTCTGCGAACTCAGCCACATCACAGCCTGCCTGTACCTGGGGCCTCACCCCCCTGACAGTGCTGCTCTCCCCTTCCTCCTAGGAGCTGGGGGGTTTGTTTCACCTATGGCACCTGGTTCGGTCTGGAGGCGTTTGCCTGCATGCAGCACACCTACCGTGACGGGTGAGAAGGGGCTGTCTGGCTGCCCTGCCTGTACCTGCCTCCTGGGCCAGGGCAGGACTCCGTGGTGGGGCTGGGGGGATGGCCTTGCTGCACATGGACTCTCCTGCCTCAGGGACTGCTCCTCCCAGGAGCGATACGGCCAGGGCACTCACTGCCTGAACCTCCAACTCAGGACAGTCCCAGCTGTGGGCACAGCTCCCTGTCCCCAGCCCTGCCTTGACTCTGTGCCCCATCCCTGCAGGGCTGCATGCCGAGAGGTGGCCCAGGCCTGCCAGTTCCTCCTGTCCAAGCAGATGGCAGATGGCGGGTGGGGAGAGGACTTCGAGTCCTGCGAGCAGCGCGTGTACGTGCAGAGTGCTGGGTCGCAGATCCACAACACCTGCTGGGCCCTGCTGGGGCTCATGGCTGTCAGGTAGGAGCAGCCCCACCTGGCTCCCCCTGGTGCTCAGGGAGATGGGTTGTGTGGCCTTGGGCCTGGCTGGTGTGGGCCAAGGCAAAGCAAAGGTTTGGATCACAACTGCAGGTCTCCAGCCTGAGAAAATGTTGCCATATTCATAATGTCTGGTACCCTTCCCAAAACATGCCTGGAACAAGCTTGGGACAGCCTGGAGGTGGTTGAGTTCCCCGAGGACATGGATGGGGTATTGCAGATCATTTGGATAAGGATGCTCACATTTCCCTTCTGACTTGTAGGTACCCTGACATCAGCGTGCTGGAAAGGGGCATTAAAGTGTTGATCGATAAGCAGCTGCCCAACGGGGACTGGCCTCAGGTACTTCTTTAGTCCTCCCAAGGGGTTCCTGAACACCCTGCAGTCCCATGTCACTCAACACCATTGCACTCTCTGCTTCTCTCCCAGGAGAACATTGCCGGGGTGTTCAACAAGTCCTGTGCCATCAGTTACACGGCGTACCGCAACGTCTTCCCCATCTGGGCACTGGGGCGCTTCTGCCGCTTGCACCCCGACAGCCCCCTGGCTGGGCAGCTGCAGTCCAGGCCCTGGGGAGGGGCAGGGCAGGCTGGGCAGGGAGCCGTGTCTGCCTGAGCCTGGCCACTGGGGGTGCCAGGGCCTTGGACTTGTCTGGGGGACCGGTGGCTGCTTGGGGCCAGGGGAGTGTGTGCTTCGTGGGATGTGTCAGTGCTGACCACAGCACATGGACTGCTGCTTCTGCCAGGCAGGGCTGCTGCCCTAGTGCTGCACAGCCTCTGCTTGCTGTGGAACCTCTTCTAAACATTCCCTTTTTAAGGTTTTTACCAGGTATATTCTCCATCCCAAGATGGGGGGTGAAGTGCCTTTTCAGACCGTTTTGGAAATCTGAATAAGCTGCCAAGCTGTGTTGTGTTCCACATCTGGACAGACTCTCATCCTGGGGAGAGTGAAGCTGCCTTTATCCTCCCAGGCTGGCTAGATGGCTGTACCAAGGGTGTGGGACTGGGGGTTTCCCCCTGTGCCCAGCATCATGGTGGGGGGCACTGCACGATCCCAGCTGTGCTGGCCTCTGTACTGTGGGTGCCCAGGACAGCCTTTGAAGTGTTGTCTTCTCTGGAGCCTGTGCTGGGAGGGGAAGGGCACCTGTCCTCCCCAAGACATGTGGGAAAAAGGAGTTCTTTTCTCTGTTTTCTTACTGTTCTGTCCCCCGGCTGGTGGCACCTGGCTTCCCAGCACCTCAGAGGTGAAGTCACCACAGTCATTCCCACTTTGGAGAAGGGCTGGCTGAAGCAGAAAGCCCTGAGGTGGTTGGCCCCGGGGCTCCAGCCTTCCCCCAGCACAGCAGGTGCCTCTGCTCACGCCATGGTGCTGTTGGGCATTCACAGTTCATTGTCAGAGCTGGAAACCTGACAGGTTAATAAATTGCTAATGGTGAGGCAAGAGAAAGTTACCTGTGTGTTGTTCTCCTTACTGTGTGCCCAGCATGGGTCCCAACCAGAGGGGAGCTGGCACAGCGGCCTCATGTCACCTGGCTTGGGTTGCCTGTCCCCAGAGGTGTGAACATCATCTCCACCAACAAGCAAACCATGCTGGGAGTCTGTACCTGCTTTTGGCTCCAGAAAAATATGATCGAGGAAGCAGCTGATTAAAGGGGAATGATCACTTCCTTCATCCTGCTGCTCACACTCATCAGATAAACAGGAGAGAAAAGCTTATTTAAATAAATTCAGCTCGGGCTGTGTTGACAGCCCTGCTTGGCTTTTCCACATTCTGGACACCTTTACACCTGTCTGTGAGATTACTGAGATTACTCTGCATTTAAATTTCTTCTTGATGAAAATTATTCAAGTGTGACACTGATGTATCTTGAGAGGACATAGCTGTTTGGGTTTCACCTAGCTCTTGGCTTTAACCAAACTCGGGTTACCTTGCAAATTTTGTAACCATGAACTGCTTAATGTAATTAATTTTCTGTCCTCTGTTGGGATTCCATGAACTCTTCATTTTCTTTCCATTTCAGAGCAGGAAAATGTTCCCTCTGCTTTGCAGAGGAGAGCTCATGGTGAGTTGCATTACATCACATAAAGCAGAGGTGCTGGGCAACAAACAGGTGCTCTCCAAAGGTAAAGCAAACCTGTTAGCTTGGGGGTTCAGGCTGCTGCACTTCTTGTCTTGTCTCTGAGTGAGAGGTTATGAAATTTGCAGGGTGATGTTCAGTACAAGACTGTAATTATGATCCCTAAATAGAACATGTGAGCTGTTTTCCTCTGCCTTAGTTAAAGGCCATTTTAATGGATTTTAGGTCTTGATGGTGCTGGTTAATGCTTTAAAGCTGTCTTAGGCACTCCTGAGAGTTGAAGCCTCTTGGCTGTCAGCTCAGTTTTCTCAAGGTGTCTGACGAGTGGGTCCCTGGTTGAGCCAGGACAATGACATGCCTTAGCTGACATTACATTCTTGGGGTACTGGTATCTTAAATACAACTGTGAGGTGCTCTGGGGTGCTGTGGCTTCTCACAGGCTGGGAAACTTCTCTAGTCTCCCTTTCAAATTCAGCACACCAGAACTGAAACATATTAAAGTTGCCGAGGTTTTCTGAATATTGACTTTCCTCCCTCATAACCCCAAGAAACCCCCACCTTAGGGTTACTGTGTGATGATAGTTTCTAAACCTATTTTTTACAAAAGTATAGCCAAAGTAAACAGCAGCACTCAAGAAAGAGCTGATAGCCCCTAGCCCCAGCATTTCAGGATTTTGATCTCCAGGGACCACTGCTTTTCAGGGAGATCACAAAAAAGCCCTTAGGAATATGCTGTGCAAGGTTGCTATCTTGCCTTTCATTTACAACAAAGAAATTAAGCTACATTTGAATGTTAATTTATTTCCTCTTTTTTTTTTTTTTGCTTATCAGTTGTTCCCAACCACAGCTGGTGTGATACATTTCTGCCCTTCTTTCACCTGTTACCACAGGTCGAGCTGGATTGTAAGTCCTTCTTCCCATCAGCTTAGATGGCTGTCCCTTTTGCTCTGCTCTTTGTCCTAGGGAAGATCTGTGGGTTTAGGGGTGAGAATCCTTTAGGAGCTGATCCCTTGCTAAAGGACAGAGCCAGGTTATAACAGGTGGTTCTCAGCAGGTGCTCTGGGAATTTGTTTAAAAGGCTGTGGGCCTTACTGGGAAAGAAAATGTCTTGTTCTGTGCTTATTGCTCTTTGGGATGGTGCACAGGAGTGGTGTTAGGGTCTGGAGGGATGGATGGGACCTGCTGAAATTCCTGGAAATTGTGAACTTGAACGTAGCTGTCTTGAATGAGCCAGATATGCTTCTCTGGCACTACCTGCAGCCTGAGAGCTGGGCAGGTTTTCCTGGGGCTCCCTTTGTGTCCCACATCCTTTCTGCTGAGTGCTGAGGACATGGCTCCTTGCTGAGTCTGAGTGGGGGGACACCCAGCTGAGCTCACCCCAGGAATGGAGAGGGGACATCCTGGCTGAGCTCAGCCCAGAAATCAAGGGGGGAACAAGAACTGAGCTCAACCCAGAGCTGGGAGTGACCCCAGCTAAGCTGGGAGGGCCATGCCCTTGCTGCCCCAGCTGCTGCAGGGGCCTTGGACCAACCTGGGCTAGTGGAAGGTGTTCCTGCTCATGCCACGGAGGTTGCAGCTGGATGAGCCTTACGGTCCCTTCCAACCCAACCCATTCTGTGATTCTATGAGGAGAGGGACAAGGAAGGAAGAGGCTACTGGTGTTCACCCCTTCTACCCTACAGGATCCCCTCTGGGCAGGAAGGCTCCTGTCCCCCCAGAACAGGCACTGTGGTTTTGGGCAGGGAGGACAGAGAAAGGGGAAACTGCTGGCTAACTACCCCTTTTACTCAATAGGATTCCTTCCAGGCAGGAAGGCTCTCATCCCCTGAGGACAGAAACTGTGTTTTTCATTATATAAACCATTCCCTTCTTTCACTACTTCCCCCCACAAAGCAAACTGTAGATAGATGTTGGCAGACAATTTTGTCCATACCTCAGAGCAATCCAGTAAGAATTGTTGCCAAGCCTCTCCAAACTTCTGTGAAATCCCAGGCACAAGCAGCTATGAGCTGTAGCCCAGTTGATATAAAACAGTGAGCCCTCTCTGTGCTTCCCACCTAACAAAAAGAACACACAGGACAACGCGTGTCTTAACAGCATTAAAATCTGCTCCAAGCTGCAACTTTGATTGAGCACATGCAGGAGAGAGCAAATAGATACAGGATATATTTCATATAATTCTGATCTGATGGAAACTGCTTTCTCTGGGAATCCTCTGACAGGATGCCCTCTAGCAGGGCATTGCCAAGTGATGGGAGACGTGGTGAGGAGGGTGCATCACAGGCTCTGAGGAGGAGGACAAGGAAGGAGGCTTCTCACTGGTCGCCTCTCCTTACACTACACAATCCCCCCGGGGCAGGAAGGCTCCTGTCCCCCCAGGACAGGCACTGTTTTTGGGTAGGAAGGATGAGGAAGGAGGGGTAGACTGCTGGCTAACTGCCCCTTCTACCATATAGGATCTCTTTTGGAGCAAGGAGGCTCCCGTGTCCCCAGGATAGAAGGAAACTACTGGCTAAATCACCTTTTCTACCCTCCAGGATCCCTTCAGGCAGGAAGGCTCCTGTGTCCACAGAACAGGCATCATGGTTTTGGGCAGGGAGGATGAGGAAGGAGGAGAAGGCTGCTAGTTAACCACCCCTTCTACCCTACAGGATCCCTTCCAGGTAGGAAGGCTCTCATTCCCCAAGGACAGGAACTGTGTTTTTGGGCATGGAAACAGCCATGGGCACAGTCAGCCTGTAGCAGCTGCCCCTGAGAGTGAGACTGTCATCAACTTTGCAGCCCTGTGAAAACTTCTGCTGGCCATGCTGGAGCAGCAGGTGCTGCCTCCCCCACCAGACACCCCCTGCTCCATGTCCCCCCACTTTCCTGAGCAGCTCTTGCCTCTGCCCTCCCTGCCAGGTGGCGCCTGAGCCTGTGTCAGTGGCTCTTTGCTGTTCAGGTGGGCTCCCCAGGCAGGACTGGGAGTCCCTGGGGAGCTGCTCCTCCGGGGCTCACTCCACCACCCCTGTCTCCTAGCCCACGGCTCTGGGCCAGGATCTCTGCGAGGAGATGGGCAAGAGGAATGCAAGGAGGATGCAGCAGGTGCTGCACTCCCAGCACCCACCCACTCCTGGCAGGGTTCCCAACCACATCCTCCAGCTGGCCCGGGCCACCAAGCCCCCATAGCACCTGTTGGCTGCATCTGTTCCATCTCAGAGCCGATTCCTTCTCCCCTTCCTGCAGCTGGACAAGCTGAGGGCAGTGGCATTTTGGGGAGCTCCTCCAGCACTATGAGAAACTCCAGGAGCTGGTGGATTCCCTAAGTCCTGGCTGGCAGTGGTGGGCAAGTTGGATGTGAAGAGGCAGACAAGGTGGAAGAGCCAGGTAGGCAGATGGCAGCATGGGGGATGTGTGTGGGTGGCTGCCAGGACCCCCCTGCTGGTTGGGCTTCACTGTACTGTGGGGGAGTCACTCACGGCCCCCAGGTTGGCTTGGACATGTCAGCAGCATCCAATAAATTAAGGCCTTTGTGCAAATGTCCTGCTGGCACTGAGGACCCGTAGCCACTGCCTGAGTAACCCAGGTGGGTCTGTGTGGGGCACAGCACCCTCTCACACAGCACCACTTTGTCTTCCTCCCTGGAGCAGGACAATGAGCTGCTGCAGCACATCCAGGCCATTGCTGGGCAGGTGCAGCGGGACTATGAGTGGCTCAGCTCTGCCACAGGGAGCCTCCTGCAGGACTTTCAACTCAAGCAGAAAGTTACTGAGGTTGGGTGGCTGAAGCCCCCAGGGAGTC
Source organism: Margarornis squamiger (assembly GCA_035222235.1). Classification (NCBI taxonomy): domain Eukaryota; kingdom Metazoa; phylum Chordata; class Aves; order Passeriformes; family Furnariidae; genus Margarornis; species Margarornis squamiger. The sequence continues at coordinate 1,436,407 of JAWWTY010000002.1, forward strand.
AGAGCATTTCCCAAAGCTGGGGACTGCAAGGGATCTGCCCCCCTGCTAATCTATGCAGGTTCAAAGTGCCTTTCCCAGGGGTTTTTGGGTAGGGAGAGTGTAGGGTGCTTGGCTGGTCAGGAGACAGTTCCAACCCTGCTGCAGTGTCGTGGGATGCATTCTGTCTTGGAAGACTCTGTTCTGGTCCCTGGAGAGGCTGAAGAACAGCAAAGCAGAGGAGCAAGACCTATTGCTGAAAATCGATGATGTACAGTTTAGAGGGGCTCTGGTGCCAGCCCAGGGGGTCTCAGGCAGGGTCACAAAATGCCCCTTGTCCCTTGGAGGCTGGGTGGCAGAACTGGCCTAGGGGGAAGGAGAATTTCCATACCAGCTGTGGGTCCCTCACCAGGTCCCTCTGTCTCCCTCCAGGTCCCTTCAGCTGGTGGGACTGACCCCATGGGGGTGATGGGGCAAACGGGGCTTGAAAGGTGCATGATGGCCCTACTGGAGCACTGCTTCCTCTCTGCCTGACATGCACTGGCCTCGCCTGTCATTCCCCCACCCTTTCCTCACTGCTCTCCTGCCTTCCCCCTGCTAGAAAGCGGACAACGCAGCCCTGGGGAGCAAAGCCAGTTGCATCCAGTTTGAGGCAAGGATGGGGCAGCTGGAGGACAGGATGCAGGAGATGCTGAGCTGGGTGTTGGGCCAGGAGCAGCGCTGGCACAAGGTGCAGCAGCAGCTCAGTGACGTGATGATGACAAGGTGTGGGGTGCCTCATGCCCGCTGTGAGAAACTGGCACACTGAGGATCCCCTCCTGCCTTTTCCCTGGGGCCCACCATGTCCCATCCTGGAGCAGCTGGCTGAGGGTGTGCATCTGCCCACAGCTGGGCCACATGGGGCTCGTGCCTTTCCAGAAGCAGCTGGAGGAGACCTGGAAAAGCATCAAGGAGCTCAAGGAGAGTATGATGACAGAAGATAAGGACGCTGCTGGGATTAAGAGGAGACTGTGATGTGGGCAGTGTTGGCTTTGGGGATGGCAGTGACCCCATTCCCTCTGCCTATTCCAGCTGGTGCCTGCCTGGCACCCTGGCATTGGATCAGTATAGCTGCTGAACAATCCATGGGAATGCTGGCGAAGCAGCTGTGCCTTTTCCTCCCACCAGCAGCAGATTCCCCACATGGAAGGAGACAGGAAAAGGGGGCACCTGCAGGACAGAGCCCTCCCAAACCAAACCTGGGGTGTGAGTGCAAAGGCTTCCAGGAGCAAGTGTGGGGGACAGCGTCTCATCCCCCCCGGCAGGGGTGTGCCACCCCCAGGGCTGGGTTGTGCCCTGCCCTCCTGGCCAGGCACAGGGGGTTATTGATGCTGGCAAAGCAAAGAAACCAGCGTGAGGCCTGGTGGGGCAGCAAGGGCACCTGTGTCCTTCACCTGGCATCAGCCAGCTGTGTGGGACCGTGCTGGGGAATGGGGGAGAATCCAGGCTCCACACCCTGTGGTTCGCACTACAAATGCTGTGGCTCCTGCTGCGACGTGCCCAGCACACTCCTGCTGCAGACAAGCTGCTGCCTGTGCACTGGCAGCACTGCATCCCCCCAGGAGCCCACCCATGCCTTTTCTCCCCATCTCAGGCAGTTGCAGGCCCCTTCCAAGTGTCCTGTGACTGGAATCTCAACATGCCATGCAAGGTCGTGGCCCGTGAGTAGCACTGGGCACAGGTGACATCAGGGGGCTGCAGCAGTGGGACTGGGACAGATGGGTGCTGGCAGTGCCCCACTGCGCCAGGCACAGCCATGAGGGTGTCTGCCCAGGGGGCCAACACTGCTGAGCCCCCTCCACAGCCCTGCCCATCAGCAGGAGGGGTGGGGACCCCTCCCTGAGCGCTGTAAGACAGGGGGTGCCATGGGCTACAAGCCTGTAGGTGTTGGGGTGTTGCCTCGAGTAGGGGTGGGTCTTTTGTCCCCTGTCACCCACCCGAAGCTCCTGCCCTCTACAGGCACATCGAGACCAGCCTGCGCTTGCTGCCACTGCCCCTCAGCCTCACTGAGCACCCCCACACCATTGCCAAGGAGGAGCCAAGCACAGCCACAGACAGGGGACCTGAGGACCAGCACCCAAACAGCGCCTTCCCAGGGATTCCAGGCCCACCTCAGGAGCTGCCCCAGCCCCATTGGGACAACATGCTGCCCCAGGAGCAAGGAGGGACTCAGAATGGCCACCTCCATCCCCTTCGTGACCCATGGATCCCTGTTGGTGGGGCTTTGGAGCAGGGATGCTCTGAGGGTCCCCAGCCTGGGTTTGTGCATGCCCACCCCAATGCCAACCTTTAGCCCTCACAGCCTGTGTGCTCACAGGGATGGCCATGGGGCACATGACAGGGCAGCAGGAAGAGCTGCAGCTCCTCTGCGAGGGTGAGTGAGGGCAGGGGGGTGTCAGCGGGGCTGGGGGAGCAGCACAGACCCCGGGCGGGGAGCAAATGGAAGGGGCTCTTCCTAGAAGGGAGGGAAGGAAGGATGGATGATGTGGGGAAGGACGGGCCTGGCAGCC